>LBLO01000256.1:0-35143 GCA_004354395.1 Chondrostereum purpureum | reverse complement strand
CTCTCCTTGGGATGTGTTACTCGAGATGCATGGTCGCTCGTTTGGGTGGTAGGTGGTATTGCGATAGATCCATAGTAGGTAAATCTACCACTACTATACGTCAATGTTGCGGTTGTCTATCCATTACTGGCATAAGGAGAGTTTCATACTGCACCCCCCCTCTACTTCGATCCGTCTCTAGACAAGGCCTCGAATGTGGGCACTGGTGTCCCTCCCGTATCTTGTCTCCGAAAGAACCTTGTCCGTTCTCACTGCTGTAGCTTAGAACCCCAACAACAATAATAATAACAGAGCTAGCGTACTTAACCACACACCAGCAGGCAACTTGAACAAAAAGAAAAAAAACAGCAATTGGTTATGGAGAGCTCTCTGGCTGGGAGTCGAACCCAGCTTTCGCGCGTACATTGGGCAGAAATAGTCATTATGACAGGCGCGTGTACTAACCGATATACTACCAGAGATATATATCTCTACATCAAGGGAGGAGGTTAGGTGGGTTTACTTTGCTCCCTAAGCTTCATGGGCAAAAGAACTTAGAAGTGCATTGATTGTCTGGATTGTACATCAACAAAGGGTTACATATATCATACATACAACACGAGAAGCAAAATGAAAAGCAACAAGCACGAGAGCAAGAGTACAAGCAAAAAAAACAGCACCATAAACCCCCACAGTCTTCCTCCTTCCCTCTCCCCTCCCCTGTCCTTCGAGCCGAACGAGTCACAGCCCCATCCCCCCGTGTATGGAACATCGAGTGCCACGGTTGTAGAAAACGACACAACAACACCACCGTCATTGCAGCCAACCCTCGGCAGATAATGCCCCGTCCTTCAAGACATTCTGTAAGCCGGTTGTTTGGTGTCCGCCGCAAGGCCGGGTGCGAGAGCAAGGACGCCGGGGGGGGCAGATATACAATGCGCACACCAACTCCCTACCACGGACAGTGTAGGGGAGCGCACAGAAAAAGTGACAGCCNTGGCAGCTAACAGAAGATCCACGAATGTCTTCGTATGGGGTGCCCAACCCAGGAAACTCTGACCATGCCCACATTCAAACACTTGACCCGCCTTGTATACCCGATACACACTCTCCTCCTCATCCTACAAAATCCCGCTAGTTTCGAGGACCATTTGAACGAAGACGAAGACGAGTCGAAAAGCGGGTGGTTGGTCGAGAGATGGATACACGCCCCACCTGGATAAGGATGGAAATCGATGGGGAGCGGCGAGGCAAAATTCAGTGACGCCGATGTGGAAAGATCACAAAATGCCGCTGTCCTTCAGAGCATTCTGGAGGATCGTCTCTTTGACGGCTGCGAAGACGAGTCGGATGTTGTTGGTGTCCGTGGCTTGCGTTAAGCTATTCAAAAAAGGACGTCAGTACGAGTGTCAGAACGGAGTAATTAGCGTAACGGGAAGAGAGGCAATGATCGGAGAGGAATAAACAGTGAGGGAAAGGAAGGATTGAACAAAGGTACTCACTGTGGATACACGCTCAGCCGTGCCCGATTCGTCTGCATAAACCTCCATAGAATATACTTGGCAGCTTTGTTGATATCCGCGCCGCCGGTGTATTCAGGAAAGTACTTGTTCAACGGCACTTTGGGGAGCTTGACCTTGAAGACGTCAATCTTGTTGAGAAAGAGAACGATGCTGGTGCGCAGGAACCAGCGCGAATTGACGACCGAGTCGAAGAGGATAAGGCTCTCTTGCATGCGGTTCTGGTTCGACGCTTCCAACAGGACCTGGTCGTATTCACTCAACGCGGTGCAGAAGATAATACTAGTAACACTCTCGAAGCAGTGGATCCACTTCCTGCGCTCGCTGCGTTGGCCGCCGACGTCGAACATGTGGATGCCCATCTGCCCAATCTTGAACCGCGTCTCGACAATCCCCGTGCTCTTCATCCGCGCCCGCAGCACGTCGTCAGGCGTGGGGATGTACGCGGGGGAGGCGAGGCGGGGCAGGTGCGCGAAGAAGTACGCGGCCGAGTCCATGAGATAGAACGCGGAGCCGTGCGTCGCGAGGAAGGCCTGCGTCGTCGGCAGCGCCCACAGTGCGGAGATCGTTTGCGCGTGTTTGGGGGAGAGCTCGTCGGCGTCTAAGAGCTGGTCGGCGTCTATCCCGCTGTCGACGTGCGCCCGCTGCATGGCCTTGAGGATGTCGCAGGCCGAGTCGAGGGTTTGGATGATGGGCGTGTAGGCGTGCTCGGATCCTCATCTGCTTCACGATCGTGCTCTTCCGCTTTCCCCAGACCCTGCTCTCATTAGGGAAAGCTACGGGGATAATAGAAAACGCTCACCTGTGTAGTAGGAGAATCTTGCACTCTCCCTCCACACTCGGTCTCCCATCCCTCCGTCGTCCATCTGGCCGTCGTGGTCGTGGTACCCAAGCCCTGCGTCTTCCTCGAGCATCGCACCCCTCCCTCCGTCGGTCTTTCATCCGTTCGTAGGTAGAGTCATTGAGAGGAGGCTGGATCGTCGTCGTCGTCGTCGATCAACAGCTGTACCTACCCCGGGTTCAGCCCCGGTGTTCCTTCCGAGTCCGCGGATGCTAACGTGCGCCGCAACATTGCTGACGTCGCAACTTCTCTCTTAACATCCGTGGGGCGAGATAGGGTTTCGTTCGGGGCTCTCTTCGATCTGTAGGTGAATTCTATCTCTCTCACGATACCGATTGCATTAGTAACAAGTACTTACAAAACCACAGACACTCTCAAAACGAAGCTGCTGTGAAAGGGTTTGTAGTACAGATCTCGCATGTATTAACCACGATATATCTTTCAATTCATGGGCATAAGTAATGTGCTCATACTGGTATCTATCTCGTACGTAGTTCGAATCCGTCAACGATCGCGTACTGCAAATATCAACCCCACTTGCACACGGCCAATGTAAAGAAAGGGAAATAATTGGCACCTACGTCTTTCGCAGATCTCGAACAACTAGTAATAAAAACCGACGATGCAAAAACAATTCACAGAAAGGCGTGGTACCACGATCGGAATCTCGCGATTGGATGGGTAGTCGAGGAAATAGCCATTTTTTCCATCTCTTGTAGGAGTGTTAGTTGGCACGGGAAGAGGAGAGATTGGAGAGACCAAATCGTCAGTCGAGATTCGAGATAAGAATAAGGGAACATTCAGTGTCAAATGAATGTGTGGAGATCAAGGTCATCGCTTCGACTCAACTCGCCTTCCTTCCGAAACACACATCTTCGCGCCTACCACACACTTTCCGTATTTCGGGGAACGTCTTGCACCCGGATTCTCTCTCCTGTCTATCCCAATATGTGTAATATCTCCACAAGCAGTACTTCAACCAAAACAGTGTGGTAGTGGTTCCAATTCCTAGCTTGTCATAGTACCTGCTTTGTTGGGTACATAATGAATTGGTATTATTCCCGCTCCGTCCTTATCTTTAGGTAGCTGTTGAGACACCCGCGGCTTAGTTACTTACTTCCCGGGAGACGTAACAGCTCAGATAAGTAACCATTGACATCTCTTTACGAAACAAAAGGGCCGACACGAACATATAACAGATGTTTTGATTCGCTTCGACGATTGTAAGTAAGTAAGTAATAGGTCTGAGTACGCTTGGTATCTCTTCCGCCCCGTGCTCATCCTGGTATCTATCTCAGTGTCACAAAGTTCTGAGATACAGACATAGAGTCCAACAACGTTTCATTAGTAACAGTCTCCCCGTGAGCGTCATAGAACAGACATAACCCCCCGAGCAGGGATCCATACACAGCGGCACCGCAACAGCCAGCGAAAGAGAGAGAGAGAGAGGNCAGGGCATTTGTCACGGAGATATACACTGCATAATCATAATAAAACATCTATCTCTACTAGCATATAAGTGAAACCTAGAGACTGTCATTCAGCAATGAATTAAGAAATGAAGCAGCAGAATCTCACCTTCAGTCTTTCCTCCAACAAGCACAACCTGTCGCAGCCGGGTGGAAGGATATGGGAGCACAACAAGTTGGCCAGCGACAACCGCTGCCCACGATCGGCATCGAGCAAGAGGAATGGGAATGGGAAGAGAGGTAGATGTTAAACCTTGGAACACTCACCGCCTCTCTTTATACGCCCACAAGCGGTCCCGGATCATCCGACACGGCTTCCATACGCCAGGACGATCTCATTTCGTAATGCCAAAGGAGGATGTTCCTTCCGACGAAGGGCCTGCAAATGTAGTACGTACAGAAAATCCCAATCGTGAACGCCGTCTCTCTCTCTCGAAAAGCACTTCGACAACTTACCGTAGACTGTTATCCCATACGGTGGTCTAGTAGAATAGAATAAATCGGTTGATGTGGCGCCACAAAGAAAACAGAACACACCTCTGCTGTCTCGGCGTATTTCCAAGTATGCCAGCCACTTCTTTTCGTAAATAGAACCTCTAGAAGAGAGGGTTCGTCCCTGTAAACGTTCACCGTGCACGTAACATCGGGAGGAAGATTTCCTCCTAGAGCCGAAGCAAAATTACTCACCTGTGATAAGAATTCCCGGTTTTATTCTCCAAACTATAGAGAAATGTGGTCTCTAAAAGACGCCGTCCGTACATTAGATGCTCGCCCTAGTCACTACACTAGTTCAATTGTATAGAAATTAGAAGAGGGTTCTCACCGAAGAGAAATAAATAAATATTATGTGTCTTCGGCAGGTTCAGAGCGAGAACGCGAATAGAAAGACCGATGACACATACCGAATTCCGGAACCGATTTGTGGGAAGCCAAGGGTGAGGATCCAGCGCCGCGATTGGATATCCTACTGAACTTGTAGTCAAGGTGTCGCTCGTGCACTTTGAGTTCTTCCTAGTCATTGAAATAGAGATCATTTGTTATTTCTTGTTTCCTGTAGACTTTGCGAGTCGAACGATAGAATAAGGAACAGAAGAGACGTTTCAGTTGACATGAGAAGTTGGTAATGACGGAAGAATGAAGGGCCGTAGATCAGCGAAAGCAAGGAGGAAAGGGGGATTCAAGACAAGAGTAAAAATAAAGCAGTAAGTAGATGAGATTTGAGGCCGAATGAACATGTTGTAGACGCGTTGATTATCGTGGTGGTGGTTAGAAATCAACGTTGACGGAACAGAGTGCCGGATTTGGCACACTTCTCATCGAACCACCACCTACACTTTCCGAATCCGATCTCGCTACACAACGGTTCTCTCGTTCGGGCTGCTTTCAAATAGAACAAAACACGAGAGTTTCCACTTTCGTCAATCTCCTTGCTTCTGTCTCTCTTGCCGGCACTTTCTCTACTTCACCCCACATTCTCGTGCTCACAACCACCGGCCGTGTGATTGTTTCGCCGTCCCCTCGATTTATCTTACTTCGCGTTAATCGCAGCTATCGGACCATATAAAATTCAATCGCTCTGAGGCGCCACGTCACCAGGGATTTCAGGTGTATTGGTATGTTCTTCATTCTGTTGTAATATGCTTCCTAACATCTAATGTCCTATCTTCCATACGAAGCTCAGTTTTACCCAACGCGAAAGGATATTCGCATTGACAGGGTAAGTGTCTTTCTCTGTTTTAACTTGCTAACTATTGTATACGAGCCCTAGTCAAAGACAACGACATTGACCGGGTAAGTAATTTCTTATCTGCTGCGTTTCTCACCCAACTCCCCTGTCTTATAGCTCATGCGAAGATTGTTGCGTCTACGCAGGTACGCAATCGACTCATATCCCGTTTACTTATAAACATGTTTGATAGGTTGTCCGGTAGCATCAAGACACTCAGGATTCAAGAACATACCTCTTGAATACGGCGGATGCGACTGGGACGACAATATAGCATTCAAGACAACTACATTGAGAAGGGCAGACATAGATATATTTGTAGGGTTTGAAACTGAAGCCGTGTAATCGCGTAGAGAGACAACGCTCGACATGGTAAGATTGCAGGGAATTACATTAGTGTAGTTATTGTATGTACGATATACACAAATAGATACTGCTCCTACTGCACCATAGAGTGAACTAGATACTCGCGAAGAGAATCGCGATGAGCAGGGGTTCAAGCATCATCGCTCTTCCCGCACTTAGTCTACCATATTCTATTCGAAGGTTGCGCTTTAAGCTTCGGAAAATCAGGGGGGATTCATATTGTAGATATGCAATTCAACTCTCAAGAAGGGAGTCGAACTCAGCACCGTTAAGAGAGCAGGAATAATATTTCTAATGGGAGGGGTACATGCATAGTAATTCTATTCAGGACAAGCAATAAAAGGAACCCTAGATAAGAAAGAGTTCGGCTCAACAAGGGAGTCGAACTCAGCATCGTCGGGAGAGCATGGCATCTCCAGTCATCTCGCCATCCCATCGAGATGTTGAACATGGGATCACAGGCGGGGCCTATGCTGAGATCTACGGGTAGGACTTGACGATGGAACGGCTAGCTAGGCTACATATGTAAGATGATCCCCCTAACAGCGATGACTACTCTCTCTCTCGAAGGATTTCCCCCTTAGTTCGCTGTGTTCTCGCATTTCCCATGGCATTATTGTATCTGTTCCTGCATGACCGAGACACCCCTATGACAGGAGAACCAAACTATCAGCATATATAATAAATAAATCATTTCTAGATGCGCACCTAAACGTTCAATAGGACGCGATGCGGGTGCCTTACCTGGATAGTTCTGAAAGTGCACAAACTATTAGGCAAACGAATACATAATAGATAATGGTTGTACCTCTGATCCTGTGGCGTCGCGATCCTTGCGAGTGCATCGGTGGTGCTACGACGAGCCATAGTTGCGGAATATCTACAGGCATGGTCTTCATTCGCTGGTGAGAAGGTGCCGAGTCAAGTGTAGTATTGGGGTGTGGAAAGCATGAGGATGGCGTGAAGATCTTGGGTACTCCACGGATCTAAGGAGCATCGACGCTGGTGCATGAGCTCGCCATAGAGCCTAGAAGGGTTCCGACCGTTAGCAAAGGTAAGAGGAATAGGAAGTAGTTAGTACACACCTAGTGTTACCCTGTCTTCTATGCTATCCTTCTATTCGGCGCCCAATCCAACTTAGTGACGTCCCAAAGAGAGGCGGAAACTGTAACCAATCATAAGTAAGTCTTGAAGTAGATAATACGAGCGACTTACCTCGTCGGAACATTCATAATTCGAGTGTATTAGTGCTCGAACGCTGCCAGCAGATATCTAGTACGAAAATGTTAGTGCAAATTAGCCACCTTAGTAAGGAATAACTCACCTATTTGAATAGTGTACACCCTTAATTGTGTCACTAGAACAGTCGATATCGTGAGTATAGAGGGGGTGGAAGAGAGGTAAGAAGTCACACTAGATGTGGTGGTGGTAGCATCAGACAAAGAGCAGACGTGGCTCACCCGGNTCTGTACGAGTGATGTGGCGTCAATTCATTGTGTTATCTGGGAATGAATGCGCTCTGGTAGAGGGAGAGAAGAAGCCATTAGTAGACGTTAATAGGATACTCCAATTCGATGTTAGAGCTTACATTTTATGGCAAAAATGCAATAGAATGAAGAGGGTATGGAATTGAGGGGAGAAGGGACATGGTCATGTACAGTGGTGAAGACGACATTGGGAAGGTGAGAGCACTGTCGAAATCACGTGAGTAGACGTCCAAGAGGAAGGAAAGAGGGGATATGCAAGAGAGAAGGAGGAGGGAGACGTAGGAGGGAGGAGATGCTGAAACTGCAGCAAATCTCCGTTCTCTTTATACACAAATTCACGGGAGACGGCTCCAACGCTAGACCCTGCGTAAGCTAACCGACGGTTGTATGAGTAATATGCATGGATTCCGCACGCCAGGCTCATCTCTTTCCGGGAAATGAAAGAACAAGCCTTCCAGGGAAGGCTCCTCAAACGTACTGTATCGAGAGCGAGGGAGGAAATCGGAGTGTTGGAGAGTACTTACTGAGTGTATAGTAGCTTGGGTATACCATCTAACCATAGGTATTTGTCCCTAGATTGAACAGAATACACCAAGTCAGTAGAATGTGGCACTTATGATACAGTTAAGCTTACCTTTCATATTCCTATCTTTCCGAGTACACAATCGATTCGGAATGGTCTAGAACCCCGTTACGAAGGTTAGAATGACCCTGCAACGTTCAGTACATCCACGTAACGAAGAAATGAGAGATCAGCCTTTCTCTTACCTGGACATTATCTTCATTCCATTGAGGATTTGGATATCACTTCTAATGCTGATTGCGCATAAGCAAATTCAATAGTACCTCTAATACTGATTTCGTGTTAGCATAGTCAATAGAGTAAGATCTCTGTCGAAGCTTGAAAAAATCTTATTAGTGTTGCGCTGTCTTTGCAATCTAATTGAATGATCATGAAGAAGATAACCACTATCTGTTTGCTCACGAAAATGGTAATCACAACCTAATACTCTACGCAGAATTCAAGACTCAAATCAGACTCTAACTCAAGAGAGGCCTGCCAGTTGAAACTTGAATACAAAGCCGTCAGGATCCTGGTACAAGACAAGATAAGACAGAAGTGGGATCTTCAGGTCCGTTGAGCGTATTGTAGAGTCAGCATTGTAGAATCAGGCCCGTCGATGCATTTGCAGTCATTGTCGTGGTCGGGATCAAAGATGTTCGGAACAGAGTGCCGACTTTGGCTCTCCTGGACTGCCATCAACGATGAGCACAACAGCATCGACGGACGTCTTGTTGCTCTTCCTTGTGCTCGAAAATGCGAAAATAAATCTACAGAGTATGCGAAGTGTATTCTACTACAAAATAAACCAACTGCTATTCTAGATCTAAGACGAGGAGTGATTACTGTTCGCTGTCGGGAACAGTGAAGAGGGATCTAAGCAGACGGTGGTGAGTATGAACGGAGCATACACTAACGGAAATGATCTTCCGCCTTCTCTCGGCTCAATTAGACTAGTCGCCTCAGTATAGAAGGTAAGTAATACCCTCGCATAGCTTTTATGGTACGATTTCGAGCAGAATACAATGTGAAAAATTCCCAATGCCCCCTGCAGGGAATTGAGCAGTTTTCACACTCTAGAATGAATCTATAATTTTAGTTAGGGTGTGCCACAAGTTATGCTATGCCACGTATTGTCGCGGATCTAGTTGGGTCGCTTGCTATTTTAGACTGGTTTCGGGAGAATTTCTCCGTCGCTTGACATGTACGGCCTCAAGGTGAGTGCAAATCAGCCTTCGCTTGAGTTTGGACCACAATTCTAGCTGTAGAGCCAGCAGGATATATACTGGTTGGTCCGAAAGTAAGTTTTTCGTGTCTTTCCCCTCCCGAAATGCTGCCCACTCATGACGCCACCTCACGGCCCGGGTCACCGTTCCTTCGTCTTTGCTCTCGACTACCATAACCATGCATCAATGATGACTATGGGTGAGTTCTATTAACACTATATGTTGTTCAAGAGGTCTAACAATGCTCATAGACTTTTGAAATTTGTTGACTCAATATTCTTGCATCCGGAAAACAGGGCTACCCTGCTGCCATACCCCCACCTTATGCCATCCGAAACCCTCCCTATATCACCACCCTTTCGCCGACTTGATATTCTTGCATCCAGGAAACGGGGTAACCTTGCCTACGACTCTCACTCCTATTCTTGCAGTCTACTACCACCCATTTCGCCAACTCAATTTTCTTTCGTCCGGAAAACGGGGTCACCTTGAGTGCACCTTTGCCACTTTCATTGTCCACCGTTCACTCTTCATCTGGCCAACCCCTTTCACCGACTTTGTCCATGAAACAGATGACTTTGAGTCTAGCACCATCTTTGGCNAGTCTCTTCCTGTTGCCACCTTGATATTCTTTCATCTGGACAACAGGATCCCTTGCTCGCTATACCCCNATCTTGCACTTGACTATGGCTGCTTTCCCCAACTCGACATTTGTATGCGGTACCCTCTCCTCTGTCACAGCCACCTTTGCCGACTTGATATTCTTTCGTCCGGGAAATGGCTCAACTCTTCTGCACGGGAACCATCGTAGTATCCCCTTGCCAACTCAATAGTCAGAGAATGGAGTCGCCTTATCCCCACCCTTATAAGACTAAGCCACTGTTGCAGACATCGCCTGTATTGTTGCCCCCGGGGATTGGCTCTCCCTTTCGCACTCCCCTACCAACACTTTTGGTTCAGGAAACGGGGTCACGATTCCCCAGTCGTACTTCTTCCAATTCTGTGTTTGTTCTTCTGGGTCCAACATCCATTCTCACTGACTCTATTCCGAGTTCATATTTGAAATGGTATGTTTATTTGTATTTCATGTTTTCGAGTCGAAGCTGATTACAAAATAGACTTCCGACTTGCTATTCCTCTCAGCTCTAGTAAGTGTACAATCTTCCCTTGCTGCCGAAGCAGATACTCACGATCTTTGACTAGGTGTACAAAATGAGAAAGAGGTGCCGAAACATAAGTACTTGGTTCTTTTGTTGCCGAGAGTAATGCTGACCCCGACTGCATGCAAGATGATTCCGAAGGGGGGACTACGACTGCATGCAAGATGATTCCGAGGGGAGACTATGCCAGTATGTACCAGTAGTATAGGGAACCACTGACCGGCTGGTCTTTTCCTTGATTGGAGGGGGAGACTATGCCGGTCCAGCATAGNAAAAGGGGAGACGGGGGAATCTGACAAGGCTCTTTTTTCGTTTTCGCCCCACTAATTTTCCTTTTTTGGACACTTTTGCCACCGCGTATTGCAATGATAGTTCGCCTGCTAGGGAAGAATCAGACTATCTACCCTTCTAACCTCACTCAAATACTACTTTTCTTCTCAGTTGTACATAGTTCCTCATTGTCCCTACAACTGGTCTGTTTCTCAACAAGAAAGAAGAAAGAAAAACAAGCACTATACGATCAGTAGCTCTCTGGCTGGGAGTCGAACCCAGCTTTCGCGCGGYCCACWGNARKSMTTACTGGGATGACAGGCGCGTGTACTRACYGATATACTACCAGAGATATATTCAACTCTAGAGAATATCAGGATTTGAGCTCATTGAAGAAAATGCATGACAGGGTTTTAATCTGTGAGGGGGACATCCACATCTATAGACTGTTGTTACATTGGTATACATACATACATACACAAGTACATGAAGCAAAAAGAGAGCACGAAAGCAAAAAAGCACGAATCCCCAAAAACCACTTCTTCTTCTTTCTCTAGACCCTGGCGCCAAACCAAGCCCTCCACCCATACAACTGCAGACCATATCTCAACCAGCAGAGTTGACACGGTGAACCCTCGAGACACCACTGCCCTCATCCCAAAATCCTGCCTATCTTTGAGGATCGTTTTCTCTTCGGCAGGCAGCGAACCCCACGCTGACAAGATGGGGGACATATGCGTATAGGATGCCACTGTCCTTCAAGGCGAGTCGGATACTGTTGGTAGGAAAGGGAGACAACGATAGGCGGAGTGAACAGGAAAGGACTACGCCAGAGCTCGCCAGTGGATGTCGGCATCCTCTGATGTGCGCAGGCCGTATGGGTGGACGGAATACTCGCCGACTCTCCTCTGCAAGATAAGCCGGTATCCGCAGCATGTGCAACTTGCTCTGCATTCGTTGGTGGGCGATGAGGGTGACGAGTCATCTGTAATAATCCAATCTCCAATGAGATGGAGACAAAGGGGACAAGAAGATCACTGACTATGCCGGTATAAAGCAGTGACCCTATAAAGAACGATCTCTCCTCTTGATGAGATCACAAGATGCCGCTGTCCTTCAGAGCGTTCTGCAGGATCGTCTCCTTGACGGCTGCGAAGACAAGTCGGATGTTGTTGGTGTCCGTAGCCTGAGTTAAACTAGCGAAAAGAGGACGTCAGCATGGCCGTGAGGGAAGGAATAGGGAAGGCGGGCGAAGGCAAGGGTACAGAAGAAGAGTGTAGGTACTCACTGAGGATAGACGCTCAGCCGCGCCCGATTCGTCTGCATAAACCTCCATAGAATATACTTGGCAGCTTTGTTGATATCCGCGCCGCCGGTGTATTCAGGAAAGTACTTGTTCAACGGAACCTTGGGCAGCTTGACCTTGAAGACGTCGATCTTGTTGAGGAAGAGGACGATGCTGGTGCGCAGGAACCAGCGCGAATTGACGACCGAGTCGAAGAGGATGAGGCTCTCTTGCATCCGATTCTGGTTCGAGGCTTCCAACAAAACCTAAACGAGGTTAATAGAGTAGACATAATAATAAAGGACGCATACCTGGTCGTATTCACTCAACGCGGTGCAGAAGATAATACTAGTGACGCTCTCGAAGCAGTGGATCCACTTCCTGCGCTCGCTGCGTTGGCCGCCGACGTCGAACATGTGGATGCCCATCTGCCCAATCTTGAACCGCGTCTCSACAATCCCCGTGCTCTTCATCCGCGCCCGCAGCACGTCGTCGGGCGTGGGGATGTACGCGGGGGASGCGAGGCNGGGCAGGTGSGCGAAGAAGTACGCGGCCGAGTCCATGAGGTAGAAGGACGAGCCGTGCGTCGCGAGGAAGGCCTGCGTCGCCGGCAGCGCCCACAGTGCGGAGATCGTTTGCGCGTGTTTGGGGGAGAGCTCGTCGGCGTCTAAGAGCTGGTCGGCGTCTATCCCGCTGTCGACGTGCGCCCGCTGCATGGCCTTGAGGATGTCGCAGGCCGAGTCGAGCGTGTTGCGGTGGATGATGGGCGTGTAGGAGAGCAGCTCGTGCTCGGAGAAGCCGTCGAGGTGGATGATCTTCATCTGCTTCACGATCGTGCTCTTCCCGCTTTCCCCAGACCCTGCTCTCATTAGTGAAAGCTACGGAGATAATAGAAAACRCTCACCTAGTARRAGAATCTTGCACTCTCGCTTGTACTTCTTATGCTCCTCCTCTATCTGCTTGTCAATCGCATCGCTCACCGCCTTTTCCTCTTTCCCATCCACACTCGACGTGCAGTTTCCCATCCGCTTCTTAGTTTATCTCTTCGTATTTCGTTTATCTCTTTGTAGTTTGAGGTGGTGGTCGTGGTACGAGTTCGTCCATCAGAGCCGTTTGACAGATACATGACGTCCAAAGCCAACCTTCGCAATTTGTCCTTTTTCGGCTTCATTAACCCTACCCCGCGTCACTGCGGCGTTACGATGCCTCCGCGGAATCAATCCACCGACAGCAACGTCAACAAATTCGCTTCCCCGCTGAGCGGTGTCCGGTGTATGGAAGCTATCGTCTTACACTCTTGAGTAGTAGGATGCGGACGTCCACCAGCAAATCTTCACGGCAGCATATCAATGTAACCTTCCAGCATCTTCTTTCGGTGAATTTATTGCGCAGAGACCTGGTTCTCTCGAGTATCCGTTCTGTCATCGCTTCGGTCTTGTAAATGCAGGATTGTGCACACTCTTCATTTCTCCTCTCAGCTGCTTGTTCTTATATCTAACCAATAAACATCCATCCACTCTCTGCATCCCATATCTCTGGTAGTATATCGGTTAGTACACGCGCCTGTCATTCCGTGCATGCCTCGTATGTAGACCGCGCGAAAGCTGGGTTCGACTCCCAGCCAGAGAGTTCTCCACAAACTTTGTGATATTTTTTTTCTTTTTGTTCTTACNATAGTAGTAGCTAGTGTGGTTCGTAATTGAACCGAACTACACCTATTATAGCTTAGTTTCTCAAGCACATGGACATTGATGGTTACTAGAGGTTGTGTGTCTCCCCACCATTGTCCTGGACCTGTTGGGTAGAGCGCCGGTGTTCCGGTGACATATTTTCGTGTAGGAAGGTGGGCNTTTCATTTGATAGCGCTGTTGGTTGAGACGAGCAATTGAGAATCGGTATACACGACGTTCCGTACATTCCCTCACCACTCTCCAGCCTTAATTTATGGTGTACGTAGTAAAACGGACATTGCGAAAAGAGTCATATCTCTCACATATAATACCCAAGTTCACCACATATGAGTATTGAAAAAGACAATATTTACTGGCTTGAAACACGGATCCGACGCGGCGAGTTGTCGTCGTAGATGAGAAACCCGGCCGCCGAGTGTCAGTGAGCGTGTTTCGTGATACATCGAGACAGAGAAGTAGTCCTAAATAATAATAAAAGAGAAGAAATTTATTGACAAGGGAATAGAATAACATGAATTTGGGCGACCTGAGGCATATGCAATTTGTCTAGGCCAGTGTGCATGCGGCCGTACATATCTGGCTGGCTCGACTATAATACATAACTTCAGCAAAAAAAATAATAATAATCTATCACTCACATGTTCAACTGCGCCAGCGGCGTTGCTCCCTTTATGACCACCGCACGACTCTGAGATACCAACCGAATCATGTATTTATTGTGGTCGGCCACAGAAGAGGTATTGAATGAAGACTGGGGAAACGAAACTGGTGGAGAACGATAAAAAAAAAAGATTGGAGTACGAGTACTAATGTGATACACTACGACACTTATTCAGCTATGTACTACTTGGACGAAAGGACGTGCTGCACGAATCCTATCAAAATCGAAGTGGTAGTCCTCGCTAGCGAGGGCAAGTTTGAAGTATTTCAAGGAAGGGAGGAAAGAGTCAGAGGAGAGACGGGTCTCTAAGAGCTGTAACAGCCGGGTAGATGACGACTGGCGACTCGGAGTAGTATCTGTCTGTGAAATCGACACAAACTCTAATGAGGGATTCTTCCCTAGCAAGCGAACGATCTCTGTGTCGACAACATGTGAGGTCACAAAGGAAAGAGAGGTAAGAAGATGAGAGTTTGATCTCTCCTGAAGATCGTGAAGACATGAGATAGGTACGGGGTTGTCTCGGATTTCGAGGGATGTCAATGCTGGAAGGGTGAGCGTATTGAGAAAGTTGACTGCTACTCCTGGACCAGTCCGGTTCTGTACAATCCCGTACATGTCGAGCTTTTGAAGGGAAGGAAGAAGAATCGGGGAAGAAACAATATTGTTAATGTCACCGAGCATGCGAAGTGATAGTGTTTTGAGATTTCGGAAACGACATAGGTCGGAAAGTACTCGGTCTCTGCGACTATAAGAGGAATGCTCTAGGTGTGTTATTGACTGGTGCGGAAGCACCAAGCCAGAGCACTGAGCAAACATCCGAACGGTGGAAAGATTTGGTGCACCTATGAAAACATTTTCTAGTAGGATATCTTCACGAGTTAACGAACAAACAGTTACTTCACACAAAGAGGTGAAGAGCTGGTTCACTATCTCCAAAACAAACGGGGATCGAACAGAGGATACGCAAAGTATAAGCTTCTTCCACCGGGTAGCGGTGGATGCCAAAATGGCATGGAGAGCATTGATCGAGTATCCATATTGGGAGGTTGATATAGTGACATGGAGTGGATGTGTACCAGAACGAGCAATTTGTGCTAGTAACTGGGCTACCCTGCCTCGCCCCGTATTTGTGTACCGTAGACCGTCGTGATGATGGTGGGAGGAAACCTTTACTAACCAATCGTTGACGGAAACGGAGGCCCACAATCTTGGGTGACTCTCGCCAATACGTCTCCACCTTGATGAGACCTGGACCAAAGTCCAAGGGGGGAGCTTGACATCTAGCGAAGTTGGATGACGGCATTTACGCCCCTCTCCCTGCGCCTCGACACACTCCAAGAAGATCCTCTGGAGKATCTCAACTGGAGTGCGTCGAATAGGATGGGATAACACCCTCGCCTCCATCACCTGTTCCTCGATCTCTTTTCTCTCAGTTTCACAAGCAGAAAGCTCGGAGCGAAGCTCCCGCATCCTCTCCTCCAGCTCGAAGATACGGGGGGCTGCCGAGGACAGAAGCGTTTGGAAGGACGTCCACTGGGCATCACTAGGAGGCTCGTTGTTGTTGAGTGTCGCCTTCATTTTGGGGAATGCTGTGGTCATATCGTCAATAGAGAAAGTGAGGTAATTTCGGGGATCTGCCCACCTCGTAGCTGTTTGTCGGAATGTCGAAGGCACCAATCAATGTCTAAAGATAGTACTGCAAGCGAGGCGAATGAGATCGAGCATTGTCAATACGAAAGCCCAAAGCTCACTTCGCCGAAAACAGATGAAGGCTCAAAGAGATCGATAACAGAGATGGTGGTCAGAGACAAAGATAGATGAGTGCTAGACATGAGGCTGGGATAGAAGCCAAACTGTTTGTCAGATCAATAGACAGAAATCAAGAGTTGATAAAATTATTCGTGGGATATAGCAAGGAGAACAAAACATGCTCGATTAGTTACGCAGAGTCGCAGACAGAAGTTTGTACAGACGCGGAAGAGAAACTACCAATCCGCAGACATGAACAATATCTTACAATGTGGCAACAAAACCTTCTCTTAGCTCTCTACTTCAGAAGTGGGCTGCCGTGTCTTGGTAAGTTTTAATGGGATAGAAAGTACTGGGTTGAAGACTTAAAGGTGTTACTGACAGTTACCACTCAGATCCACAGTTTCGCAGAGTCAGCCACGTGATTGCGCCAAACAGCGGCCCGTCGGACTGCGGGAGTCGCCGTTACATTGTCTGCCACCATGGTCCATCACCACCACCCTCCTCCTCTACCATCATGAGCTCTCATTCAAAAGTAAGAATACTACAGACGATGATCTAATGCGATAAAATGACCTTTTACCTTCAGAAAACATCTACCCATACGCGGAAATTGCTCGAAAGAGTGGCCACAGGCACCACGCAGTCCATACAAGCTCTAGCTGAGCTGGAAACTATGCTTCTTGTATCTCGAGATTTGGCTGTTCCTATCTTAAAAGTTATTCTTCCCCATCTTACACCACCAAAAGCTCTTCATGGACTTTACTCTCACGAAGGTACCGATGAACTTTCAGTAGAGGGGGCTGTTTTCAAAGTGAGGTACACTACCTCCTTTCTCAGGGTTATTGCACCTGGAGCATATCAAGCTCGCCCCCGTAGCGACGTTACGGCCTTTGTTGTTCAAGGATGGGTGCCCTTGTGGACATGGTTTCGTTTCCTCTTGATCGATTCTCAAAAGATGTGTTTGATACCCAACAAGGTCAAAAATGAGGCCTCCGAAGCCTCTTCCTCCTCCCTTAGCTTCATACTCGTTGTGATGCCCTCCTTCAAGAGTTTAATTGAACAGACGACGGATCTTATTCTTGTTGTGTACCACTTATGGCTACATAGCATCGACGTCCCCCTTAGAATTGAACACCGTCTTCTACACGTTACGCTCTCCTCTATGTGCTACTATATGGACAAAAAATCGGCGTCAAAACAATTGATCAATGCTCATGGAGTAACTTTAGCCGAAATTCTCGACCTATGTGTCCAACGGATATCACACATTTGCTCCCGAGATCACATAGACCAGGAGGATTTTGAAGGGACCACTCGTATCCTGGATATGATGGTGGAGAATGTACCGCGACGATCTCCGCTTGCCATCAGGTATCTGCAGTCTCTACACTTCTCCGAATCTGCAGAATATCACTCCATCGAAACTGTGGGTGGGTCCAGAGCGTACTGATTTCCCTATCCTTCTGAAGAAGGCAGTATCTCCACTCATGAGTATCATGATGCTCTTGAAGGATATCCATAGATCGGCCGTGTTATCCCCCAGGATCCTCGATGAGGCAATTCAGGGTGGTCTGCTTCGTGTAGTCCTTACTTCGGTAGTCATCACAGAGTCAAAGGCACCACAGGGTTTACGTGCGGAGTGGGGCGATTTGTGGATTGGAATTATGGACGCTGTTTTGGATCTCATCGAGAGTTACGTGCATCGGATTAGCACTTGTCGCAGTTCAATCAGGGCAGTTGCAAAAGCATTTTATATTTTGGACGACATCCCATATGCATCTAGTATTCACGGTCGGTGGGATACCTTCTTGTCCCGAGTGGCAGGTGTACGGGCTATTATTGGCAAAGAAAGGTTGAAATTAACTTGCGGAAACACGAAGGTTCGTCTTCTTTTCTGGCCTCGTTCTGTCGATATTGACCTATTTGCTAGGTACGAAACAGACTAGCGGTCAGCGAATGAAACTCTGTTAAGGGTGCAGAGAAGTCGTTTTCTGCTCGAAGGCTTGTCAGAAGGATATCTGGAAATGGCACCGCTCTATGTGTTATAAAAGTCATAGCAGAATTGGTGGGTCTCTCCGACGTCTTTATTATGTTAACTATTTCTATCCTTTCCTACACAGACATCCCGGATCCTATTCACCCGCGAGATAGACTCTCCTCTGTAATCCTAATGCAACACTGGCACGTCCAACTGAGARAAACRACTGCTGAACTCAAAGATATATACAACAATAGTGGCCTTCCTGACCCGCCGCAATATATTCCTCTAGTGACAATTTACGACTTCACCGCTCACGAAGAAGTTCCGCATGTATCATTTGAACCTCTCAGTCTTAGCACAGAGCTGTTAAGATGGACTAGGAAAGAGGATATAGAGGAAGCCACCAAGCCGGCTTTTGAAGATGGTGCATTTCTCATTAAAGGTGTTTTCCCGAACGGAGCTGGTGATACATTCTCACTTCTTCATGTCGTGGAGTGGCTGGGTCAAACCTGATGAAGAGGGAGAGTCATGAGATAGCATCCAGCGCATGTGTTGAAAACAAGTAAATAGAGAGAACATTGGCATAAATAACAACTAATGTATAGATAGTCTGTATCAGTACGTGTGGCAAGTACAAAAACAGCGACAGCAGGGAATAAGTTATACAAACAAGTACAACAGCTCACTCTTCCCCATCCTCCCATCCAATTGACGACCTCGAGGTAACCTCAGGGATAAGTGCATGTGTGGTCCCGTCCTCACGCAGAGCAACAGCCCACCCGATGCCTCCCCCACGCCCTATCACTCTTACAATCTGCCCTTCTTCGAGCTTCATCTCCGCCGCACCCTCTGCATCGAATGCGTACATGGCGCGATACAACCCGGGATACAGGTCCCCCGACTGCTCCTCATAGTAGTCCCCATCATCGTCTTCCTCATCTTCCTGCTCTCCAGTAAAGTTGCGGTCGAGATCAGTCTTGCTAGGGAACCCGCCCTCGGACTGTCGTTTCGCCGCTGTACTCGTCGCATTTGTTGCTGTAGTCGAAGGCGTAAAGCTCCAGCTGAACCTCCCCGCACCCCACTTGAACCCTGTCCAGCTGTCATCTTCATCGTCCTCGTCACCGTCGGTATCCTCGCTGTCTGAACCACCCGCTTCTCCTCGAAGCCTGCGGTTCAATCGCGACGGTTTACAGGCTTTCGGGACATCAGCACCGAGGCCATGATGTCGGTCATCTGTTGAGAGGAAGCCAAAGTCTCGTATGGTGATATAGATGCGCTCTGGAGGAGGTGCGAGGTGGGAGATGGAAAGTTGCGACTGGCGCTTATTCCTGACTGACGACTGTCGTGATAACGAGGATATCGAGTTCGGTAGTGATGTACGCCCACTAGCTCGTCGTGAAGATGCAGGCGAAGGTGGCGCTGGCCGTGACGACGTTAAATCGGTTGGTGTTCTCGGCGTAGTGGGTGTCTTGGGGTGGTTTGTGTACGCTGCAAGAGATGCGCGCTTTTGTGCAGGTACTCCTGTAGACAGCGACAGCGACAGCTGGGTAGCGTCGTAGGGGAGAGAACCTTTTCCTCAGGGCTAATCTTCTTTGCCGAAAGCGGTGGGGACTTGACGGCAAATTCATGCGCACCAACGGTGGGCGGTGGCAGGAAACTGGAGGATGGACTTGGAAACTGGGACGTCGATGCTGGAGTATCAACCGACAAGGTCAACGGATTTCTCTCTGCAATCGAATGTCAGTACGGAGAGACGCGAACTGAATGAGCAGATCAAGTGGACATTTCGGGACTGTAGAGCAGAATTACAGGCACCGGAGTCCCAGAGGGAGGGGGACTACACACTACCATGTCCTGTTCTAAATGCTTGCCCGTGTATGTANCCATGTTGATCAAATCGCTGATTTTGTACCCAATCCGGGCGCCCAGTGGATCGGGATATACATTGCGACTAGGCCTCAGATTAGGCCGTGGAGGACACCCCAACAGGTTTGGTCTATGACAGCACTTCCAAGTGTCACAAAGGTCCCGTCGCAGAAGTAACAGAGAAAGCTGATCCACAGCTTCTGTATTCATGAGGATTAAACAGCGCCCTATATCTACCGAGTCTGCATTCGGTTTTAATCCAACATGGGTGGGAAAGTGAGGTGCTTATACACATTGGGAGGGCCACTATGACCAAAGGATAGGACATAACAATAGTCCTCCCTCCTATACGAGGACAGGTCCGTGACTGTGCACATATTGAGAACAATTGTATTGTTCAGGTCCAGACTTTTGATCCCGCAGCGGACATCATGGAGTCTCGCAATGGACCCATGTTTTGAATGTACGAGTTGTGTGGAATTCCAACATACCTTTCACCGACATAGCAGGAAATCAGAACAGGTAATGAACAAGAATTGCGGCCGTCAAAAGCGCTGAGAAATAATTTCAATCAAGGACTTTAGGGGACTTAGAGTTTACACACCTTGAAGTACGATATGTTAGAGAGAAGTTGATTGCCCTCACGGAACAGAAATAATGTAACAATCTAGAGGCGCCCTGCCACCGAGAGTTAAAGCACTGGTAAATGCTTGGATTTCAGCACGCAAGATTCCTTCGGCAGATAGAAGAAGATAACATACCTTTGATGATGTCAAATTCCTATAGAATCTCCTCTCCTATGTGGGTGAATTTGAAGATAGAACCGGAAAGTGAGAGCTAGGGGTCCAGAGGGCAGTGCGTTGGCTGGGAAGTACGCAGATGTCCTGGTTGATAATGACCCAGTTTATTTCTCAGTTCCCGATGATATAATTTTGTGTTTTCTAGTAGCCTCTCGACTTATGAGAACAAATTCAGTGAGAGTGATAATGGACGAAAGAGATCAAGGAAGTAATAACATGTTATGTCATGTTTGGCGGCAATCTCGGACCCTTCGTTGGTGGCGTTGAACGCCACAGTCACCGGTCCGAACTCCATCCATTTCAGAACCCTGGTCCCAACGATAAAACGAGCCAGTTTACAGCTCTATACATACAGAAGATATAATTCTCAGATTCTAGATATTTCATCCCCACTATCGACAGCACAGGATAACTATGTAGTGTCTATTTCCCTTGCAATCTCATGACTAGGTGAAGAATGGCTTCCTCTGCGACCCCATAATCACCCAACGTATACTCATCGTCCAACTGCTTCCCACCGAAAATTAATCTCTGTTCATCCACCGGGATAGCCTCAAGAACATAAATCCCTTCCTTCACATCCCGCACCGTAGTATCCGCGCGTAACCCGTCCAGGCGTATGTCATCCCCGCCATCCGAGAGCCGGATGTATACCGTGAACGTATTGTGGTACGAGAAAGCAGGGGGATGGGTGTTGGGTCGAGGTGAAGGTGGGCCTGATATGCATTCGACAAAGACGGTGGAGATGTGGAGACGGATGAAAGACCATGCTTTTGGGTCGATTTCCATGAAACTTGTCCCAAATGACGCGATTTGGGTGGAGAGACGCAATTCATGCAGAGGTGAGAGCTCGAGAAGACGGTAGATTGATTCTTTCAGAGACTAGAATAAACGAATGAGCAGCTAAGACTGGACAGTTATTCGCGTTAACACACACCCTGAAAGTTAATGGGTTGAATGTGAGGAAGCTTTTACCGCCATAGCGGATCTGAAGGAGGTCGCCACCTGGTCCGCATGAATTAGATGAAGAAGAGGATGAAGAGAGGTGAGTGATGGATCCGTTAGGTCTCTGCGCGTTAAACATGATGGTCGTTAGTGGTATAGATACATTACTAACACGCGTCTACCCCACGGTACTTAGCGAGAGAGAAGGCCGCAAAGTTACGTTTCTAAGGTTTACATTAGGATTATCAAGACAGACAAGTAGCTACAGACAGTTCGCGACATTATGCCTTCCCAGCAATCATCCTCTCCCACTGTGGCAAGCACGAGTTGGTCTTGTCGTAGTCTGTAAATGTTGAGTGCTGGTTTGCGTGCAACTGAGAGCTCCGACTCACCAATGCTATTTTCCCGACTACATGAGCAACGTCCCTTTTTCCATGTCTCTTCGTCTTGAGGACAGTGACTCCAGTCGTCGTGTTGGTACCCGATGTCACTGAAGAAATGAATCTTGTCTGAGGGTAAGAAGAGTGAGAGAGCAAGAGTATGAATCGGAGCATCCCCCCAACGCTGAATGAACACAGTTATATCAGACATCACCTCCTGTCCTCAATGGGAAGCATACCTCATAGTAGAAGCCGCCTGTCGAGTCGAGGTACTCAAAGAAAGCTCTGTACGTTGGACTTCGGAAGAATTCTAACGAGGCGATTTCAAAGTTGGACCAGAAATGACAGCGGTTGTACGTTCGTCCTCTGGTTCCAGAGATGAACTCTAGGGAGTTGTTTGTGGCTGAAAATGTTGGGTTGTCTCGCAAAAACTCTATGTGCGTTTTGTTAACACACCAAGACCAGAAAGCGGCGGAGGCTTACTTGTAACATGATGCCATAAGGAAGGAATCGTTCGCGGAATTTCATAAACAGCCATTGTAAACCCTTGATAGTAATGAGAAGTCGCCGGTTATAGCAGCAGAGAGGAAGGATAAAATTGGCTAACCGTAGACATGGTTGTTGTCTTCTAAGAACACAAAAGGATCCTCGTGTATATCGCAGTGGAACTGGACGCTGGGCTCTATGCGCCAGTACCATTTATACTTCTGGAGTAACGGATGATCGAAGAAAAACTGAAGTAGTTCCATGATTAGGTCCAAAGGATGTCTCAACATGTTAGACGTGTCATACTTACTCCAGAGTTATATCTGCACATATTTCGATATCTGAGGTGTTTTTGGTTCAGTGAAAGCTATTGCAAGGAAATTTCAACATACGATACACTATCTTCCGCAGAAGTTAGACTAATGGTACACAAACGGAACGGATTGGGGGTTCACCTGCATATTTGACACCTTGGTCAGCCAGCTGCTCTCTACTCAATCTTGCTTTCTCTTCGTCAATCCAATCGGGCTGGTTCCAATGCTCATGTGGTATATAACCGAACTGTACTAAAGAAGGTGTCAAGACCTGGACTCTCCTGGAGGTGTTTTGTCACGCAAATATTCTACTTCGGAAAAGAAAGGAGGACAAACTCTTTGAAATCCTGGTCAAACTCTTCATTATTCAGGAGAACGTATGGATATCCATACCGAGAGTTAAACCTGTCTTCTATAGCACGGATACTCTTCAGAACACCTTCAAGGTCAGTGTTCCTTGCGAGCATCACAAACACAGCATTAGCCCGTCGCGATGCAGCGGAATCCGGTGTGAAGAGTTCCTCGCCAAGGGGGGGAACCACAGATACTTCAGGATTGTTTTTTCCATCATCTAAAGGAATAGCCGTAGTATGCCCATGAATGGTTTCTAATGGTTCAGATTCTAGTCGTATGTCCAAGAAATAATGCAAAGATAGTAGCACCTATAAGCATGGTTGATACCGCGTGAAACAGCATGGAAATTGCATTTTCTTACAAGTAGTATTCCTAGTACAGGAAATATATAGGCCCTTGTGCGGGCCATGGTGGAAGTAGGAAGAATAACGGAGTCAAGAGGATGATCGCACTCCGCGCAGCATTGACCCTACCGGGCCGTCATTTCCGTTCAATATTGTTCGTCCGAATTATCCGAGTCGTGGCTGTTCCTTCAACTCCCTCGGCCTCTCTCATCCACTTCCGAGCAAGGTGTTTTACATCAATACATTGTCACTTCAAGGTTTCGCTTGTTCGTAACTTAATTGGAAACCAGTATATGTTGAGGCCTTTGGATTTTTCTCATTTGTAGTGCCTCGTGCTTGTAGTTGATGAACTTAAAGCTTGCTCTTCTTTCCCGACAGAATTCTAGCTTGGAGTATGTTTGGAACCCGTATAACACATTTAGCTTCGAACATACATCTCCTACGATCTAATTTTTTGGTAGGTGCGGGATTTATCTTCTCTTCCACTGGTATCAGCGTTAATCTTCCGATGTTATCGACGCGAATATATTATACATGGGAATCAGAACTCAGGCTGTATATCTTGATCTAGATGGGAATACCATTTCACAGGTCTATCTGTATTGTCCCAGCGCTTCCGTAGTCAAACATGAGAAGCATCACGGCACTGGTAAGCTTACCCTCATCGTCATTCAGATCAGCTTACGGCTTTTGGATCCTTATATATGTGGGCTCCTCATCAAGGGTGCGTCCAGACTTTTCTTTCCTTCCTTTTCCTCTCTCCGTGCATGTTCTCTGCCCTTCAGTTCTCCTGACTATCGCCCTATGGATCTAGTGGTTCTTGCTGTCCGAGATATTCAGAGTACGAGATACGCAGAGCGTATGGCAGATCAAACCAACTTTCATGTGGCGTTCGCTGAGGTTCCCTCATAGTAGCATCAAGCACAATAATCGTGTTTGAGCACTGTGAGTGTAACACCGGCCAATTTAAAAGTCGTG
The DNA here is from genome assembly GCA_004354395.1 of Chondrostereum purpureum. Classification (NCBI taxonomy): domain Eukaryota; kingdom Fungi; phylum Basidiomycota; class Agaricomycetes; order Agaricales; family Cyphellaceae; genus Chondrostereum; species Chondrostereum purpureum. The sequence continues at coordinate 10,700 of LBLO01000256.1, read as the reverse complement.
CCATGCTAACGTTCTGAGTTTAAGTATACACCTTAGATGAGGAGGTTTGTCCAGAAAATTTATCGTTTGGACATGTTCTCATCTTGGGTCTAGATTGAACTCATATGGGTGAGCAGTGGGATGGATAAATTCAGCTCTTCTTGATGTGCTAGCTCTAGCAAAGCTCGTGGTCTGTTGGAAAATTGCTCTTCGTTCTTGTGTGCTCATTTCTCCTCTCAATTTTGTYTCCTCCTAATGCGTAACACTTACAGAACCGGTATCACGGCTTGTTCTCGGTCTTGTAAATATTCTCTACTTACTTTCCCAGCATCTCCGGAATGTTTATTGTAACTTTTGACAGGTTCAATAACTACGGTATATTTTGGAATGATGAGACTCATTGACCTCGGAGAGTTTAACGGTTCCCGTCTATTCAGGCCTTTTCTCTACCGACTTGACAGAAGACGTATGTTTTTCTTTCATATGTTCCATGCTTCTATTTGTCGTACTCATAACATTCGGGAGTTAGTTGTACGTCCTACGTTTTTCGTAGTTTGACTCACCGATTCGGAATAACCTGTCAACGATTCATGTTAGTTGTCGAAGATTCTTTCAATGGCAAGGCTGGACTGGACTGGTCGCCTGTATGATAGCTGAAGGTGAGCATAACGTTCAATATTCTCCTGAGTAATTCTTACCATAGTGGGCAGTGATCCTTCAAATGCGTCTTTACGCCTTATATCTCCTGAACAAACGCGTCCTCATCTTTATGGTTGCCGGTTTTCTATTGGCCTCGGCAGCATCCGCAACTATCATGGGAATAGTTCTCTCCGGAATAACAGGTTCGACTCTCCCATCGCTCTATAGCAGCCTTCTAATATCGAAGCCATAGTCACCTCCCATCCAATCCCCACTTTGCCGCCGTTTTGCACCGCATACGGGATCCCACACTACTTCTTTACATTTTGGATCCCGATATTGGTATTCGAGAGTTTTCTTTGCGGGCTGGCTCTTTTCAGAGGCATCAGGACGTTGAAAGACAGTGGGCCTCTTTTTCAATCTGGACGACGTCTAGTGGGAATCCTTATCCGTGACTCGGTGTCATACTTCCTCTGGTATCCATTTTATGTCTACGCCCGATTCCAAGGAATACTGAAACCAATTCACCGATAGTATATTTGCGACTTATCTCACCAACTTGCTCGTTTGGATTATCGGCCGGGTGAGGATGATATTATACATCTTTCTTCACTGGTTTGTTCTGACTGTGAGGCGGCGTTCTCGATAGTCAACGCTCCTTGAAATTCCTATTGGATTCTTGGTTGCCATGTCTTGTGTATTGGGAAACCGAGTTATCCTCAATGTCCGTCGTGCGAGCTTGGAGATAGAGCACTCTGGAAAACCAATCGACGAGAGTGTCTCTGCTGCAGTACATGAATGTGCCGATGTTACGGAAATTGAACTATCACAACTAAGGGATTTGAGGTGTGACATCGCAGAATGTGGTAATTTGGTTGTACTTTAGGTAGATAAACTGATGTATTCTATTTCAACTGGTTGATGTCGCTCTGTACAAAATAAACTTGGGATACATTGGTATGAGTATGAGTGGGTGAGTTAGTTGGTAGACAGTCATGTATTTATCATTCTCGCCTCCACTTGTTGTTATCTTGATCCAAAGTGCGACTGATTGTGAGGAGGCATGGCAACTAATGAATATAGTAGACAGTGTAGTACCAGCTCGATGAGCATTGAACCAGCTATCGCATGGTTATATTGCTGTGATACCTTGCCGTATATCTTCAGAATCTCCCCCATCTAGCTACCTGCATTCAAAAATTCTGTGCGCCTTATTTCTTCCCAAATGTGAGTAGTGAGGTCATNGGTCCTGTGACCAAATGTGAACGGCTCGTCGGGCCGGTGCCTGGTGACCTTGCCGATCACTTCGAAGTTCAAACTTGCTTTTGAACTTCCTTCCACTCATCTTCCCATACATTCTTGCATTCGACAATGGTGCAGAAAAGGCGCAAAATTCCTTTTGCTATCCATGAGCATGAGGAGTTCTGGATAGGGAAGTACGACTGGCTCGATAAATCTGGCTATATCCTCCGGCCGAGGTATAAACCTGGATGGAAGCCTGGGTGGAAGACAAAAAGTGAAGCTTTGGATTATGAGGAGCATGCGTACTATGCTGTTGAGCTCGTTTCAGTTTTAGTCAGATTCTAGCTCTGATATGCATTTAACCCAGAAATCTGCTAGCGGTATTATGGACGCCACGAAAAAGTCGGATGGTACGCGAGTGACGCTCAAGAAAGTGGACACCAAGCTGCACCCACATGAAGTAGAAATCGGGAAGTTTTTCTCGTCGTCAAAAGAAAACGAGAGGAATCACTGTGTACCATTACTGGACGTTCTCTCCGTCCCAGACGAGGAAGAACTTGCTATCCTAGTGATGCCTCTTCTAAGGAAGTACGACAATCCATGGTTCGACTCTGTCGGYGAGGTCGTTGGGTGTTTCCGTCAGATATTCGAGGTATGAACAACTGGCTCTCGCATCTCCAGAGAGGCATTCATGTCTCTGTATGAGAACAGGGCATGCAGTTCATGCACGAAAACCACGTTGCACACCGTGACTGCACTTCGAATAATATCATGATGGATGCGCGAATGATGTATCCATATGGATACCACCCTATYTACACTGGKCGCTCTCCGGATCTCAAGTCAACAGCGAAGTATTTRACACGGACYCAGTGTCCACCACGTTATTATCTCATCGACTTCGGGCTTTCACGACGGTACGACGCTGAAGACCRTGTGCCATTAGAAGAGGTCATCAGAGGTGCAGACAAGACAGCACCAGAGCACCGTGGAAACGCTGAACCCTGTGATCCCTTCCCCACGGACGTCTATTATCTTGGGAACATGATCAGAGAAGAGTTCTTAGAGGTAAGTAGAGAGATATGTTTCACGACCGAAATGCCGGTATTCATTGTGATGACATCCAGGCTTCCCCTCCGAAGTATAATCTGGACTTCTTACATCCCCTTGTCGTTGATATGACCCTGGAAGATCCATCAAAACGACCGACCATGGATGAAGTGGTATCTCGCTTCGACACAATGTGGCGCTCATTGGGTGATGCACATTTACGTCGCAGGACAGAGGTCGCCCCAGAGTGGTTCCACGCATGGAGACAGCTCACGAGACGGGTCATTTATGTGAGGAAAGGCTTGAATGCCGTTCCAGGTGTCAGAAGAGCATGAACATTCTRYGCTTGCTTATTTCNTTTYCCTAGTACATTCGCATGTATCCTTGGATAATTTTGTATAATTATTCAACATATCTACGATCCCAGTCTTCATAGGTAACTCAACTGGGGATAGAGACACGGYRTATAYCGACASTATGYTKTCAGATTATTTCTCTGGAGMCAGAGAGAAGASCARGCACTTGRTGAACGGTGGCAAGACGCAGAAGTTTCGCATCTTGWGCTGTCTGTAAYCATMGTCGGGGCCGGGTAGGCGCTGACAAAACGCCACGACTCTCCATTGTTGTCCTCATTCGGCCATATGCCCGAGGGTTTCTGTCCCAATATGGCTATTTTACCTGTTATTGGAATTTTACGTTGATATATTTAACCCCAGAAAAAGTCCTAGTCAGTGCCTCTGCCTCTCACTTCCACCACCACCATCGACTAGCTGGAGTTTCATTTTACGCCCCATGGCTCCTACTACCATTCACAACCTTCCGGTTGAGATATTAAACATCATCTTCCTCGATCTACACGCGTCATATTGGTCTCCTCATCCTGAAGAGGCGCGACAACGCTCCCCTCATGGCATGGATGCTGCCGTGCTCCTAATCTACGTTTGCCATTGGTGGGCTGATATCGCGAAGGACATGCCAGACCTCTGGTGCGACCTCACACTCGACAACAGCAACATTCGACCCCTCGCATTGTACAACGAACGCGCTATGAACTGCTCCAACGATCGTCCGCTGACGCTGAGCGTGAACCTGACCTCTACGCCTTCATTCTCTCATGGCCTGATGACTAGGATATTCAGACAGTGGGGAAAGGAGGTGAGCCGGTGGAGGACGGTCTGTTTCGACATGCCCCCGAGACTGTTCACTTATTTTCCGGTGGTCTGGGAGGGGAAGAGAGACCCGGGCTTTTTTGAGTTCAGCGGAGAGCTCACCATTCTAGAAGAGGCCACGTTTTTGCTCGATCGCAGTGGACCTCCTCCACCGAACTGGGCACCTTTGAACCTCGCTTTGCTCGCTGCACTTGACGCCCGGGCACTGAAGCGCCTGAGATTGGATGGCTGGTTTGGTAAATTCGTAGACGTCGAGCTTCCCCGCAACACCCGGCTTGATGTATATGATGGTCCCCTGTTCAATTTTGAGCATCCTCCTGAAGCCTTAGCTTCTAGTATACAGCTGTGGCCGGATCCAGATTCCGAAGAAACTCTCCCCGCCATGAACTCGGTTCACGAACTGACCCTTCTGTACGACGAGTCCAACTTGGATGAAGCTAGCTGCCTCATAGGCGCCGATCTCCCATCTCTCACGAGCCTTTGCATATCAACCACCACCGCAGATTTGCCTATAGATGATTGGTTTCCCTGGAACGATCTGGATCTGGCATTCAAAGATACTTCCCTCGGGAAGAATATAACCAAGCTGACGGTCTCTACAACAATTTTACTGGGAAGTGACATTGTTTGCATGGCCAATTGTCTCCCTAACCTCACCTTCCTTGGCCTATTAACTAACGGAGGATATAAAGATGACAGGGAGGAGGAGGATGTATTTGGTTTGATGACAAGGCATAAAACATGTGGATTCGTTATCCCGACATTGGAGACCCTGCATGTTGGGTGCCCGTCCAGTGTTGGGGCGTTGTTGGACCTTGTGGCGACAAGGATAGGCACGATCAAGGAGGTGAAAAGGTTTTATGATCCAGGTGAGGAGATATATGCGGTCTATAACCATACCCAGAGAAGAAGAATCAGGCGCTTGAGGGACAAGCATAACATTCTTTTCGCGACTTGTGTTCGCGAGCCATGATGTTATCCTCTCTCTTTCGGAGTCTTTCATGGTTGATCTCAGATAATAATAGCCTGAGCTGTCCCTCACTTATATCCTTGAGCTTCTTATGCTTCCGTTTCTGCTCCATTTTTTACATTGTACACTACTAGACCTCGTCATAATGATCTACATGCCATGTTATATAAGTAGGTTCCATATCTTTACGAATCTGGGGATAACACAACCTTGTGGAATGAACGTCGAAAGCGGTGTGCGATCTGATATACACCGTCGTCTCAGTTTACTCAGCCACAACATCATTATTTAAGCAAGTATTTACGATACACTTTTAGGTACATAGCTACACATTCTTAATTCGATTCCTCTTTAATCGAATCAGCAACCCTTTCAGCTACAGCATACACAGCAGCAACATGATGAGCCGAAGGTACAAACAGCTACACAAAATAATCCGGATTTAGACTTGTCAGTGAAAAAGGATAGTAGCGTGCTTACCGACACAGAGAGATTCACCACACGAAGGTCCCTTTACATCTCTCACCATCCACGAGCTTTCCTACCCGAAGATTATTTGTTTCAGAATGCCTCGGGAAGAACTCACTATCGGACCCCCACAGATAAACTCCTCCACTGCTGTAGTCATCAGCGGTGGTCCCCGTCGAGAGCACACGCTTAGCTTGAGAGCATNTGAAGAGGACATGCAGATTAAAATAAGTCGAGGGGTTCATTTTNACTCCTCGTCCTGTCTTTTGATGTAGCTCTGTACGGCGGCTATCAACATAAATGGCGCTCACCGAATGCCAAGTTCTTCCCCCGCTATTCGAGTCCTTCGCAGTCGCAGAAACTCTGACGACAAGCCTCGAAAACACGCTGATCGATTGCTTGAGGGTGCTGCTGCGTCCAAGGCGTGAATAGAAGGGCCGCTGTCTTTCTTGAATCGTTCATTCGACAACACCATATGGAGGATCGCAGGACAATTGTGCGGAAATATGGTAGCATGGAATCCCAGCTCTATCCAGGGTCTCCGCGTATTGGTCAAAATTCTCAGCGGAGCCTTATGCGTAGATCATGTAGTCTGAAGAATCAACATAGAGGTCAAAATGCTTCATCACACCTAGAAGAATGAGAATGGGATGTACTTATTGAACTACTGCGGCCACGAAGACAATGAATAGAACGTCCACTGAGAGCTGCTTGATCGGCGGCGTTATAGTTCCAATCGCATCCGGAGAGCCTATTGACAACAACGGCGCCTCCTATGATTCAAAGTCAGACGGACGCCCAAAGGGAGACGTACCGAATGGACACGATGATCAAGTCGAAAGGGACGTTTTCGAAGTCTGCCAGGTCGTTGTGCATCGGCATGATGGCGACGGTTCAGTTGAATCCATAATCTCTCGGCTTGAGTACCTCAACTCCTGGAAATCCAGGAGCGACAAGCCACACCACCCTCAACCCCCTCCACCGGATATCCGCGCTCTCTTTCCCATTCAGCAAACGCCCGCCATCGATGGACTCTCGGCTGTAGCACGTCAACTTCCGGATGTTCCTCAGTCCTTCTCATTAAGCACTCGCTGACGGAGACACGAGACTTGAGGCCCAGTTTTCAGGCGACGCATTTCGAGACTGAAGTGCCGACGCAATGGATAGTAGTCGCTAGAGACGAGGTGGTCATGGTCGCAGTATCAGCGAGGATGGGTGGACGCAAAAAGGTAATATTTCATGTAGAAGAACGTGGTGAAAGCATTAGGGATGCAAGCTGACCGTGATACTTAATGAGAGCTTAAGTATTAGTCAGGAAATGATGACCGCTCGAATGACTAAGCACTCGCTGAAGATATCGCCGCCGCCGCCGCCCTTTACCATGATCATCCTCTCTAGACCTGTGGCCTCCTAAAGACCCCATCTTTATCGGCGAACGGTTTGGATGCTTGGTTGATTTACCCGCGCTGCTTAACAGTGAGAAAATACGTGCCCTTTCCGCGGGAACTGACGCGCTACTACGTTCCAGAGCTGTTTTCCGTGYTTCATCCCCCACAAATGAAGGAGATGGAGTAAGGTCCATACCAAACTCGTATAGCCCAATATACTCAGAAGTAGAAGAGAACCTACGAGCTAGCAAGTAGTTGCGATCCGCCAACTCTCTCTACCAGTTTTCGGAATCCCAAGGGAAGGATTCATTCACCTTTCTCCTAGCCATAAGACCTGCTCCGTCCTCAGCAAAGCATTCCCGGTTTGTAGCCGCACCTTAGAGGTGCACAACTTGTCCTTCGACAGGAAAACCTCTATGGTCCGCATATTCGATCAATTCGTACTTACAATGAATGAAGAGCACTGGGGACGCAATGCACACTCCCTTGCTCTACTTATCATCGACCGAACAAGAGTCGGTCCGGTCTTTCTTAGGAATTATTCTTGTTTGCTATACCTTGGATGGTATGGTATGCTTCATAATAGACCTCACGTAACCCTGGAAGCTCGGGTGCATACTTGAGTGGTCTCTCGTTTGGCTTGTTCACAAACGATTGGCTGATCTGATCTGCGGCTCAAATTGGACGTCACGAATGGTGGGTTGTTCTGCTCCATCTTCATTAGAAGTGCATCGTGTACTACAATCATGCCAGGTGCGTCTACACCTCGAGTTCTTTCCAAGTTGTTCTTTCGACGACAGCAATTTGTTACTGTTCATCTTTCTATCTTTCGTAGTTTTGACTTTGCTCTCTGCGCCTCGAGAACCCTCTAAAGATTGAGATAGCGATAACGCGGTGAGGGTCCGGAACTTGGGCTCCTTTCGTATCCTTCGTTTTGTTCGGTTTGCTTCTCAAAACTCGGATTGGACAGCTGATACAGTTAGAAGGTTAGCTCTAATCACTGTACAGGACTCCATGCTTGACTATGGACTCATGGGTGGCTGGCCTCACCAGTTCTCTCCTCAATTCTCGGGGCTAGGTCAAGAGATTTTGGACAGCGTCGGACCCGGGTGCGCGCAGACAAAAAACGCCACCATTTCTCATTGTTGTCCTCATTCGGCCGTATGTTCTATATCTCAATATGGCCATCTATTATCCTCGATCGGAATATTTGTTTATTTACGTCGTTTTGGACCTGCATGACGGACTTGATAAAGGGCCCTCTCTATTCTTTCTCTGCCTCTAACAATCACCATCACCACCGACGTTTTCTATGGAGCACGCAAGCCCAACCCGTCATCTACCCACCGAGCTTCTCGTTATCATATTTCACTACCTCCGCGACTTGTATAAATCCCCAGATCCGCATCTAACACGCTCCGCTCATGGATTGGATACTGCACTGCTCTTGAGCAGCGTTTGTCGACTGTGGAGAGATATTGTCAGGGACAGTTCGGAATTCTGGTGCGACCTTACGATCGACAACAGAAACATCAAGGCTATTGTCCCCTACAACCTACGCGCCATCGCGTACTCGAAGAATCGGCCGTTAACCCTAAGCTTACATCTGACCGCCACACCCAATATCTGTGAAGAAATTCTAGTCGTTTATTTCCTCATGAAGTGGAGTCAAGCGGTGCATCGGTGGAAGAAAATATCGTTCAGCATGCCTCTGAGTTATTATACTCACCTCGAAAGGATTTCTGAGCAGATATTCTCCGATTCTGTCCGGCAAAGGCAACTCACTATTCTCGAGGAAGCGACATTGATGCTTGATTCCAGCGACCTGCCAGAGGAGTTCCCGGAGACCGTTCGCGATATCTCATTCCTCAGGATATTAAACGCAAACGCGCTGAGGCGCCTCACATTGGACCCTCATTTTAGTGGTTTCGCCGACGTCGAGCTTCCGTTGGATGCCCGATTGGACATGTACGAGGGGCCGTTTTTGTTCAATGCCGAGCCTCTGACCCACGCGTTATCGTCCGTTCGACGTATGCAAGTCCGCCCGACTCCTAATTACGAACAAAGCCCAATACTCGCCGGAATGCCTTCCCTCCAAACCATGTGCCTCGTTCTCGACAATAACAACTCCTACGACGCGACGTGCCTTATAGACGCCGACATACCGTCGCTCACTGATTTGACTTTGGATGTCACATATCCATCTGAGCTGAATAGTACTTCAAGATGTCGCCTGCCGCAGTGGACGGTCGAGGATCTGCACCAGGCATTCGCTATTGATACTCTTCTCGGCCGTACTCTGACCCATTTAACGGTCAAAGTTAGGACGGGGAAGATTGATACTAGCATTGTCTTCATAGCAGATGCTCTGAAGAACTTGACCCACCTATCGATTATAGCCCCGGGAGGAGTTTCAGATGTCCTTGATATGATAATAGTAAGGGAAGGGTCTCGTCTTTTTGTTCCAAAGTTGGAGATGCTTCGTATCGGGTATGAAGTGAACAATGAGACGCTGTTGGAGCTTGCGATGTCGAGGCGTGGGACGCTAGAGATGATACAGCACGTTTGTCTTCCGGGATCTGACGTGGAGCTATATGCTGGCGAGAAGATTTCCTGGGCGGAGACTGAGGATGAAGTGTATCTTGAGTCATATGTCGAGGAACTGTGATTTGGTTATCTTTCTCCGTCATTTATTTATTTGGAACCTTTCACATGCTTCACGTATTCTATGTACAATGTATTTTGCTATCGTATACGCTAGACGTTGTTATGATCATAATTATCAATTCACATATGTTAAATACATTCTAAGTACTACACCCCGTCTTCCCGGAACTATACTAAAGAAAAAAGTGCGGGTACTTAATCGCCATCCTCACAGTACTCCCTTGCCCTTTCACGGCCTCGAGGAACATCCTCGACGCACCCTCAGCCTAGCAGACGCACTAGAACTGATCCCCTGCTTCATTACCGAAGGCGTAGTTCTACTCAGTATAAAATTACCACGAAAGTATATGCTGCAAGATGTACGGCTGGCTTACTAAACTGCAGGGTATAAAGGATGAGCATCGATCCTCAGATTGGCATCCTTACCGGAAGATGTAGGAAGCATGCTTGATGAGCAAGACGCTGTACCCTGCTCCATTGCGATAATTCTGAGATATTGCTTCAGAACACGAATTCCCGCGTCCTGGTATCTGTCCCAGAGCCTGAAAAATCGCACCGCTCCGTGATATCCTGGTCCGCAATGTGTTCGCATGGTCCTCCGGTGACGTCCACTGGCAATGAGAGGTGGGCGAGTACGAACGTTGCCCACGTGTGACAGGCAGGNAAGATAGATGCATGGCAGTCATTCCACGTAGAGGGACAATACGTTTCTTCCCTCTTCGGNTAGAGACATTCGTGATTCTTGGAAAGGGGTAGTCTACTCCATCGTGGGTGCAGGGTGGCTTATTGGAATCAAGGAGCCTGAATAGCCATAAGTCAGTGTCATCGTAAAGTGGGCATATTGGTATGCGAAGAGTGTAGCATCTTGGCAAGGYCCCTGACCGAAAASGTCTAAATACAAGAGTCTACCCATAGGAAGGGTTGAGAGAAATGATATCCGGCTTGACATGATTCGCGTCAGTGTCGTCACGGCTGCCGAAGACTGCGTCGGAGGGCCACTCTCACAACATAAGTGGTAAACTCACCGCCGACCCAGTGAATGACAGTAAAATGAGGAGGATGCCGCGGCCGGGCATACAATTCTGGGAACCTGCTTGTCACTTAGACAGATACGAGGGAGCGTGAGAG
>LBLO01000255.1:0-35219 GCA_004354395.1 Chondrostereum purpureum | reverse complement strand
TTCTGGTTGGCAGAGATACACGAACCTGAGAGCACGTAGAATAGTCAATGGAGCGGATAGNTCACCATGCAATGAATGACTTTACATCTAAAACCCGTTCCACCGGAAGCTCGTGTTGCCCCGTTAGTGGGACTCTTTGGAAGTGTAACGAAGTCTTCTAACGGGTCGACCTGGGGTCGACAGGGCTCATAGTCCGTAAGGCCGCTCGAAGGTCCGGAATACTTTCGCATTCGCATGTCGAGGTCCTTGTTAAATGGAATTTGCCCGTAGCCTAACCTCGACGTTTCTTAGACACCATAAACATCAGGAGCGTGTCATCAGTAGGCTCATTAAGGTGCTTGAGAAAGGTCAGACAGAGAATTGGAAAGCTATTACAAGGGCAACAAGCGGAATTCTTGTACATGTAACACGGTCACATATTAACAGTCTACATAATCTACACATAAGAGGTCTAAAGCATCCCATCACGCTCCCATCCTAGGCAGATCCCTTCTTCCTCACCACCTGATTCCTGAAATACTCTAACGAGAGTCCCACATCTGCTAAGATCTTCGCCGAGGACCTCTTGCTTTGTGGCAAGGAAATTGATTGCTCTAGAGAAGTCTCCACAAGTATACCAATATCTTCCAGTGTTTTTAGAGCATCGGATAATCTCCCAAGGATAGAATCGAACCGGGAGACGAAGTATTGGAGGTCGCTCCGACGAGTCGGATGCGTTGGTCGAAACCAGCCCCAAAATCGATTGTGTTCCCCGGTCTTGTTCCACTGCAATGACAAATGTGTGCCATATTTAACAAGATTCCTCAGTTCTATTGTTGTTCTTTGTGTGCGCGGAGACAGGACGGAAAGTGCTTCATGGTGGGCGTCAAATGCGGGCTGGAAGAAGTCTCCCAGGGAAGAGGAACCTTCAGACTCGGGCGACAGAGATTCCAACAGGGAAAAAGGGAAAAAGGACGCAGTAGGTTGTGGGTGTGTTTCTTTGAAGGCTTGGACGCTGTGCCTCATGAGCTCAGTGGCCCTGAAGGAAGTGTTCAGCATGAAGCGGAGTACTTGGGGCAGAGATGACACACCTGAACATAGCACCATTCAACAGAGCATCGATAGTAGACAATTCAGATGACAGTTCCTTGACCTGAGCAGCCCAATCCACGGTGAAGGAAGCGAGCTTATTGTCTGGATCGCTTTGGCCTAGGTCAAGTATTTGGCTTGAACTGAATTGGTTGAAGCCCTCCCGGAGTAAAGTGATCTTGTTCGAGAAATCCTGGTCACAAACTTTTGAGAAGAATTGGATCTCCTCGTTGACAACGACAGCGACATCGATATGTGTGGCAGGAGGTGAGGTGTTGGAACGAGGGCAGGGAGCCCAACGTGACTCGCATATTTGAGGGAAGGAACAGAGAACTCTCCGAAGCACCCAGAGGCTCAAGATAACTAGAAACATTCTCAGATAGATTGTTGGTACATAAGGCCGCGTAAACCAGCGAGTGGAGGTGGCTTTGTTCGGCTTCTCGTCGGTCGCATCTGAGGAATGATATTGTCGGCTAGGTCGTGGATTTTTCAGAGTTCTAGTAGGACTTAGAAGTGAGTCCGAGAGAGCTGGTGTATCCTTAGTCCTTTTCTGGGGAAACTTTAGTGAGCCAGCAAATGCTTGAGATAACCTTCACTCACACGGAGATAATTGTCCCAAGACTGGGTGGGATCCAACATATTCATACTTCTGGTGTCTGAGCTGCCTGTGGAAGTCGAATCAAATAGTAGCAGAAATGGGAGCTGGTGGTAGTAGAAATGATGAGAGTTGCGCTACCCGTTATAAAGCCATTCGTTGGGTAACCGGGACCAAAAAGGACCTATGATTCAAAGGATGCCATGACGGCTTAGCTGTAAAACAAACAGGCCAAAACGGCCATTTGAAGCCATTGTGGCATATTGTGGAATGGTGCATATCCAGATTCCAGTTGGATGAAGACTAGCAAGATTCAAGGGTAAATGTGGGGCTAGGTTGTTAAAGAGCGCAACCGTCGCGAGTGAGGTGGGAGGAACAATCACGCCATCAGTGGCGGTACATTTTAATTCCGTGATGGAATCACAAGATGAGTCATAAATGACAACTTCCCCTACGTTGGACAACCACTTACAGATTTCACAAGGCATGGAGTTGTACGATCTTGTTTTTATCCACTAATCAACAACGAGTCGGATACTCACAACCAATTTCTGTATCTTATTCGTGGGATCATTTAACAGTAGCTAGAAAATGATAATTCAAGCCGGAAAACCTTGGTAGTCCCCGGTCAAATCTTTCAAGCTTGCTCCCCAATTCTTTGTGGCAGTACTTGCGGACTGAACGTGCTAGTGTCAGCAGACTACCCAGATGGAAGACTATAGAGTTAAACACGAATGTGAGCAATTAGATGATACCATCTCTTGGCCTCATGCTGCTTGGACGGAAATTGGACACCAGTCGGAATGTCATTCTCACAGGCCTGTTCCCTGAATATAATTCTATGAGATCCGGATGCGAAATATCTCCATCTTTATTCCTCCTTGTGCCCATCACCCCCTTCCAGAGCTACTCGAACCAACAGCATGTGGGGTTGAAACAGCTGGGTCGTCAGCTTTCGACGCCACATCCCGCAGGAGTTGTAAGTGTACTGTCATAGACTGTATCTTTTCAATACCAAATTTTATGTTGCCATTGATTCAGTCAGCAGCTCCGCCTCCCATCATGCATGGTCAACGGAATGATGATAAGCTCCTTAACACTGCATTGTTTTGGGATTATTCTCATGGGAATCAGGTTCAGTCGACACAATTTGATGTACTGTGTGGTCTGTAGGTGAAGAGCACGCAATGAGATGCGCAGAGCTTGTGGTGCTTCGCGCTGGGGGTTCTTCTCTGAATATTCATTCATATGCTACTATGATTAACCTTGGGCTGTTGCGTGTCTGGCCAACTCATCAAGCCCCTGGGATGGGCCACTATTGAGCTCCGTCAGGATTTTGTCAGAGGTGATGCTCTCGCCCCTCTCTTATCTTCACTGCCTCAGAATTACCGGTTATAGCGACCCACACCAGTTTCTTTCCCCTCCGAGAGAGTTACGACGCCGATGCGCAGAATTGAGTTTTTTGTACAGCCTGGGCCTCCACATGGACCCGGGGCAAAATAGTTCAGACCACGAGCTATGGACCGGATCCCTTCCTCCAATCCCAATTCCTTTTCACCCAAGTTGTCGCCTTGATAAAGCCTTCACCCGAGATCTTTGTGCAGGGATCGTCTGTAATTATGAATAATGATGTCGAGCGACGTTCTGACTCAAGAGAGATCGGGATGTCAAGCCTCGGCACGGGGTCACGACATATGCGGCTTAAAATTGCTTCTAAAAATAGAAGCCCTAGCTCTCCTCGTCCATGTGCATCCAAAGCTCGGAATTTTTTCGTGCGCTGCAGGTCGGGCTCGATGGAGTTCAGATATCGTGATTCGTTGGGGAAACTATAAATCTTGAATATTCTCCGTCGCCGGATTCCCAGGCTCCTTTGCTTCCAACCTTCATCACCGTCGTCCTCGACACCCGAAGTCCTTCTTCAACGATGGCGACTACATACCCAGACGACAAGGCTGTCGACAAGTCACTTGCAAAGGTCACCACCCTCGATGAAAAGGCCTCGGATTCTGACGTGCATTCGAACCATACTCTCGANGGCTCTGAGGGTGTAACTGAGCATGAACTTGCCACCTTGAGACATGTTTCTGACAAGATTCCATACACATCTTTCCTTGTCGCCGTCGCAGAGTTTTCGGAGAGGTCAGCTATATATCCATCTGTCAAGCTTATGGAGCATACTGATATTAGATTCAGATGGACATATTACGGTACAACAAATATCTACAACAACTATATCCGGTTCCCTATGCCCCCAGGCTCTACTACTGGAGCCGTTCTGTCACAGAATCGTGCAGAGGGTGTCGCTGGAGCTCTCGGGTTGGGTGTACAGAAGTCGTTTGCAATTAGGACGGTTCGTAACTCTAGTACTTCTTGCCTCTTTCCATCTCTTATCTCTTTCAGTTCAATACTTTTTGGGTATACTGCACACCCTGGATCGGTGGAATCATTGCCGATACCATGTGGGGACGTTACAAGACCATTTTGGTTTTCTCCCTGGTTTGCTTGTGCGCTGCCTTCCTCGCAAACCTCCACCATGATGCTAAACGACTCTCATCTGTAGGGTTGGCCACATCATTCTCGTCGCATCCGCCTCCCCTGATGCATTGACGCATCCCAATATGTCTTTGGGTCTTCTTTGCCTTTCCGTCGTCGTCATGGGTCTCGGAGCTGGAGCAATCAAGGCAAATGTATCCCCAATGATCGCCGAACAGTATCAGGGAAAGCTACGAAAGGGTATGCATTCTCAATCTTCTAATGACAATGTTGGCTGATCAAGTTCCTCAGAAACTTTGAAGTCCGGAGAAGTGGTCATTGTCTCTCCGGCAGTTACTATCCAGCGTATCTACATGTGTAAGGCTTTCTTTCTTCTATTTCTACCCAATCCTAATTATCCTCTCTAGGGTTCTACGTTGCCATTAACCTCGGTTCTTGTGGCGCCATCTCAGCTTCTTTCCTCGCTCGTGATCAAGGCTATTGGGCCGCATTCTTGGTGCCCACTTGCCTTTTCATGATGGTTCCGGTAGTATTGCTTTTAGGAAAGAAACAATACGTGATGACTCCTCCTCGTGGTTCAATTTTGCTTGAGGTACGAGCATTTTCCACTATTTCGTTGTGTCCTCACTTATGGCGTCCCAATAGACTTCCCGCGTACTCAACATGTGCATGGCGCGCGCATGGTCTGTCAACCCTGTCCGCACAATCAGAAACATGCAAGCCGTCGACTTTTGGGCTCCAGCACGACCAAGTTCCTATGAAGAGGGTAAATTACCAGAGAAAATCACCTGGGACGAAGAATTCGTGGGTGAGGTCCACAGAACGGTCAAAGCCTGCCAGGTCTTCCTGTTCTTCCCCTTCTTTTGGCTTTGTAAGATTATTTCACCTCTTGTATGGTAGTTTGTGCTGATGTATCTGCCACAGGCTACTCCCAGATCGACGGAAATTTGGGCACCATNGCTGGCGCGATGACCTTGAATGGTACCCCCAACGATCTGATCCAAAACTTGAACCCCATCTCTATCATCATCATTGTCCCTATCGTCGACTATGTTATTTATCCCCTGCTTCGTCGAATGGGTATCAATTTCTCTCCGATTAAGCGTATATACGCTGGTTTCCTCGTCGCCGGTCTTGNCATGGTATATGCTGCCGTCCTCCAGCATTTCCTTTACGAGACATCTCCTTGCCACGATGGTGAACCTTCGGCATGCACAGATGCAGACGGAAATCCGTTGCACAGTCCTCTTAACGTTTGGATTGTTTCCGGTCCCTACATCCTCGTCGGTATCTCCGAGATCCTCGCGAGCATTACCAGCTTAGAATACGCCTATACCAAGGCGCCCCAAAGGATGAAATCCGTCGTAATGGCTTTCGCCCAATTCCAAACCGCCATCTCCTCCGCTATCAACTTTGCTTTAACCGCCGTGAATGTCGAGCCTAAATTCCAATGGCTATTCACTTCGTTTGCTATCACTGCATGGGTTGTCGGAACGATCTTCTACATCGTATTCAGGCCACTAGATAAGAGAGAAGCAGCACTGAACGCTATTGGAACTGGCGAGAGAGAGGGTTTCAGGGATGAACATCCAGCGCCGGATACCAAGGCCTAAAACATTTATGTCTCTTAATGTTGTAATTACTTTACGATCTATTGTTGTCTGTAAGGTATATCAGTAATGTATGTAGAAGCTTTGAGAAAATTATTATCTTCAAATCTCAATTGTAGGCGCCACATAGTCGTTCCCGGTCGGCCCGCTATTCTGGGGACGCGACGTAAATAGAGTCTAGACATTGCTTCAACCTTTGAGCTCTCATCTTACCACCATCACACCTCTCGACTGACGAGCTGTCTTTCCAGTGATAGGAGAGAACCTCGATTCAAACATCTTTCGCTAGCGTCCCCCAATAACCATACTTAAACAGTTCTTTTGTCTTTGTTCTACTTTTGGGCCTTGCTTGGACCCGCGATTGTGTTGTTTAATAACCAAACAGTAGCACAAGGTACCTTTAACCAGAACCCCCATGACAGCTTCGCAGATAGAATTCAAGATGCCAGATATGTCTATGCAGGTAAGTTGCGTATCGAGCATACAAGGGGGCAGAACTAACGCGTTCACTATAGGGTTCGCCTGGCTGGGCCAGTGAAACGTATTCCTGGAAGACAAAGAAACCACTTGAAGATAGAGAGGGTACACCAGATGCAGACGACGCGTCGTCCAGACTCAGCGTGGATACAGACCTCGAATCCGATTTGGAAGAAGACTTCAACGAACGTCAACTCCTTGAAAGACGTAAAGTACACGATGGTGGCATTCACCAAGAACCATCACCACAAGACTCGTCTCAAACGATAGAAGACACCATAGGCAATGTCGCGTCCTCCCACCTTGAAATCCCCAGTCGTATTTCTCGTTATGCTCTCGATTTCAGCGCTACATTGAAGCACCATTGGATCCTTGCATCGGCAGGGATAATCTTGTTGCTTGGATTTGGTATCTCGTTGACCCCTGCTGCTTGCGCCTTCCCAGGAGCAACCTGTGGAGTGGATCCGCTTTCCAACAAGTCGACTGCACTCTCCGCCATTCAGTTTAATGAACCAATACAGTTGGTAGATTTCCCTGGGCTTGTGGCATTGCAAACGGAGAGAATTGGTGAGATCCTAGATGCAGACCTCGGAACGTCTACGCTGGCTCTCGAGATAAAAAAGGTTGAGATGGCGACATCAGATCTCATCGCCCTCGTTCAGTACAGCAAGCTCCAGCAGCGTGAAGTTCTGGCATCTGAATTAACCACATTTGTTGAGCAAGCCAAGATGACAGGACGAGGAATGCAGCACTTTACTTCGCGTGTTTGGGGATCAGTCAAGTCGTATGTGTTGTCCTTCTCTCATGAACTATGTATACTCAACACCATCTAACTTCGATTTCAGAATGGTCATTGCAAACAGGCACACCGTCGCAACACTGAAAGCGATCTCTGCCTCCCAGCCCTCCAACCTTGTTCAGGCTGTTCGCTCATACACACCATTTGCACTCCCTACCACTCAACACATGTTTCAACGCGAGTTTGACCGGGCTCTTGAGATCTTCTCTGCTGAGACTTCAAGTCTCATTATCGAAGCCAGTCAGCAATATCAACACCACCTTGACCTTGACAATGCTCTGGAATCTCTAAGGGTGTTGATGATCAAGGAGAAGCTCTCTAATGCAGATTCTGCTGACGAGCTTCTTGCATCCCTTTGGACTTCATTGGGATTCAATAAGCGCCAGGTGAAGACATACGAGGATAACCTCCAGCTGCTGGGAAATATGGGAGAGTACAGGGATGAGGCCAGGGAGAGGATCCGTGGTGTTCTAGAGGCTTTACTTAATATGCAAGATGGCCTCGAGGATCTGAGGAGGCGGATTTCGTCTCCAATGTTGTTGGATGAGATGATGCCAATGGAGGACCAAATTCTGATGATCCAAGAAGGGGTAGAGGAGGTTGGACGAAAGATGATTAGTGCAAAGGAGAGAGAAGGTAACGTGAAGAGAGCCTTTAGAATTGGAAGTTAAATGTTGAATAGTCAAGTCGTCGTGTTTTCTATGCTCATGCTTTCTCTTGCTCTCTTGTTTTCGATAGCAAACTGTCCTTACTTGTACCACTAAACATAGTTATGGATTTACTGGGCAAATACACCGTACTTTCCTTCTTATGCTTGTGGGGATAGATTATAAATACTTATACAACATAAATTGATACAGTGTGCTTGTGTTCCATATGACAACGAGGACATCATGCCTCCTTACCTTTCGACGCCAACCAATAGCTTCCATTTGGCCACTCGTATTCTGCGATACTTGTCTTGAACATCTCAATGCTGTAACCCTCTTCTGCTTTGTTAGGAACGTTGTACCTCCCTTGGGCATTAATGGAGCACGGAGTTACGAAGTGCTCATGTAAGTGATCAACGAACTCGAGAACGTTGCGTTCCATCGTTCCAGAGATAGCGATATAGTCTATCAGGCTAAACACCCAAATGAACGGTTAATGTTCAATTCGTGGGACTTCGCGGGATTGACGAACCTGAGATGGATAACATACTCACAGAGCCCTACTCCGCCAGCATGGGGGCATACAGGGATGCCAAATCTATCAACGAAATCAGCTCCGTCCTGCCGGATACAGTCGACTATATGCGCACTTAGCAGCCATGAGGAGGACACTGATAACCTCACTGACGCCTGCAAGACGACAAGAGTCGATCTGACAAACATCGATGGCTTCCGCTTGCAGGAGCTGCTTAAATACCATCCTATTATGGGCATGCTCTCCAGTTGCGACACCAATCCCATGGGGTTTCAGGGCTTTGCGGATAGCTGCATGTCCCAGGATGTCGTCTGGAGCAGTCGGTTCCTCGATGAACCTACAGAGAAAGTTGGATTTGTGACGGAAATCTTGGCTAAAGATATTCTCACCAAGGTTTGATCTCTTCGAGACCTTTAACGTAGTCGATGGCTTGTTGCACATCCCACACCTGGTTTGCATCAATCATGAGCACAGCGCCTGTAGGCCCAGCATTCTTGCCCTTGAGCTCTTCGCTATTTGGGTCTCTGCCTTTGGAGCCAGCAGGAAGGTATTGCGGGTCGTCGATGATCGAACGAATGATCTTTCCGCGACGAACATCGTTTGCCTGGTCTGCGCCGACTTTCATCTTGAAATGGTTGAATCCCTGAGCAACAGCCTCCTTTGTGAGTCTGGCAACTTTCTCATCTGAGTATCCTGTGATCACGAAGGTATCAGCGAGGATTCTCTGCGAGTGAACGAGCCCCTGCTTGCCTAACCAGCCTGCGGACGTGACATATGCAGGATATCTGGGTTGTGGGTCAGTTGTATACGAGGTATCAAAGCCGCTGAAAAGACTCACCCGACTTCACGTACGAGAGCTTCGCGCTCTTTCTTCCCAGCCTCGTTCTTCTTGAGCATTTCCAAGGCTTCCTCTTTTGTAATGGCATCGGAGATGTATCTCCAGGCTGCTGACTGCACAAGTTCCTCCTACAAGGGTAGATATAATCTATCAGAGGATGCGATCGGATGCGAGGAAAGAGGATATTACAGGGGTGAAGTCCACAACGAGCTTCCATAGGGGCTTCTTCCGCGAGCGGGCATACATGTCCCAGACGGCATTGTTGACGGCGCCTGACGCAATGTGAATAACACCCTTCTCAGGTCCGATCCTAAGCAGTTGTGAGAACACATTAGCATGCTATCCGTTGAGACACTCACCAGCGAAGCTGAGGATCAGACATCATAAAGTTCCAGGTTTCGCCCATGTTAGAAAAAAGGGATTCAGTGTCTTTACCCACAAGCCGGGAGGCAACTTCTTTGATGGCACTGCAGACCTAAGGGGAGGGACGGATGAGAATTGTCCGTCTAGACAGATGAATGGGATTCACAATGTCATTCCCTCTCCCGATGGTGAAGGTCATTCCATGGCCAACAAGTTCAGAGTCGGTGAACAAGGTGACATAGGCCGACGAATAATCGCAATCAGTATTCCTAAGCCTCTTCAGTCTGGATTATTAGCAATGAAAGAGAGCTGGGCCTTACATTGCATCGGTGCCATCTCCGGTCAAGGATGTGGGGAACCTGACATCTATAAGGATGGTAAGTATTCCAAGCTGACCTCTGGTAGCATTCAGACCGACCGTGAATTTCGAAGGATGTGATTTTTGTCATATCGCGAGGGAGAAACTGACAAGTTATAGAGCAACTTGAATGAGGTTCTGTTGCTCTTTATATCACCCAATCTCCCCCGGGCTGGAGATATTGATTCGGTCCGTTTTCCGGTCCGTATCTCTGGACACGGGAGACAGTACAGAAATACATTCACCCCTTGGATTTACCCATGATCATTGTTGCAGAGAGTTTCATATAATAAAGCATTTACGTACTGACCTACGATGGAATATTGCACCTTCCTGCCTCGGTTTTGACGCCGGGCAACCTTTATCTCCCCTTTGTAGGAATGTCGTCAGCGATAGAACTTCCTGAGGCATAATCTGCCACAGTTTTCTATCTTCCATAAGAGAGCTCTGTCTCTACATATTGTATCAATCATCTTCAGGCTTGCAATTGGTGAATAGTAGAAACTGACACGGCTCGCAGCTTTGTTGGTAGGAGGTACGAGTAGCGGCAAAGCATAGTCTTCGTACGTACACGTGATGCGGTAGCTGTCTCCTTCTTCGTCACCGCCATCTCTCCTCGAGTAGTGTCCGTACGAATACACACTCCTCGTCTTTTTCCCRCCCTCCCTTACCCATTAAGATTCACGGAATCCTCGCAAAGTTCCTGGTTTCAACTGAGCTCTCAACATCCCACTTTGCCTCGCACCCAAGACACAACCTCAGTGCACACCAAACGATCGAGCAGAGCTCATCACGTTCTGGCAAGAAACTCAAGACGCCAGCTGCTTGGGTATATCCCACCCACCCATCACAGCTGACCGTGTCCACAGGAAAGTTTCCCGCTGGAGCCCGAAGGCTTCGCCTTCGCCCATATTTCGTTCAATTGCTGCAAGGCAGCAAATTCCCTTGTGTTCTTATTCGCATCGAAGTAAATACAAAGAATTGTCATCCTTGTCGACCAAAACCAGTGCCGCCTGAGAGAATACCCAAGAGTTAGCAGAGTATCTATCAACAGATACTAGTAGCAGGGGTAGGAAATTTTGATTGATTTCGCTGGTTTTAGACTGAACCTTGCTGAAGTATGAAGAAGCGATTGCAGAAGCTTCAGGGGCCGGGTACCTTCATTATCCTCTGGGCCGTCCGTCGGTCCGCATTCCCTTATGGTTTCGCACAAGTTTCGCGGGTTAACTTGCCCAATTTCGAGCCTCCTCACTCTCTTGACTATCCTGAGTTACTCTCAATTTATGATATAGGAAGCTGGAGGACGGACCATGGCAGATACGTCGGGCGGAGAGATGTAGAGAAGATTTTGATATTACATAGTATTATTTATGGTAAGGAAAATTCTCATTTAACTCTATCATTATGCGAAGGTTTTTGCTCTACGTGGCTATGATACAGATATATAAACATGAATAAAGATATGTATGGGCGGAGGCCGAGTGTGATCATCCATGGGGCTCGTTATGTGGCGTTACGGTTTACGATGAAGTCTTTGGATATCGTTTTTGTCATAAAATCGTGAGCATGGGCAAGGCCGTGTTGGCCATGATGAACGGGATACCTCCTAGAGTCTGGCATGTCATCATTATAAGATGCTGCTTTAGGGGAGATGCAGGGTGTGCAGATAGTGTTGAGCTCTAGAGGTCCGAGGATGCAACTCGAGTATCAAAAGACGCTGAATCGCAGTCGTTGTTTATGGAGCAGAACTGAACGTCCGGTTGGAAATGGATCGACTGCTTCATTACTGTCAGTACTAAGCTGTATTCTGTGAACGTTAGACCACATACCACACTGGGTCCATCTTCCTACATAAGCTGGGTATGGAGCACCTGGGTTCGCCCGTCATTTGTTGTACCGAGATAGACAGCGGACGAGGGCCTTGATCCTACAAGGTCTCCCGCGCAAGTTATGGTGACCATCATGCCCAATTCAAGAGAAATGGCAAGAGCATGCTGTACAACTTTGGCTTTTCGACGGATGTACTTTCCGAATGATGTGTTCATCAAGGACGTGTTAATTTGGACATGTGCAGCCGCGAGTTTTGCTACATTGCAAAGGCCGGTCAACTTAGAGGAGGTAGTCATCGCAGAAAGAAGGAACTAACAGATATTGGGCCGTACGTTCTCTTTGAGAAAAGAAGAGGTTGAAGGAAGAATGTAAGCTTTCCATGATAGATAATGCGATTCTTGGCGGTATTCGATCTTCACTCGTCCGCATCGGAGATCCTCGATGAATTCATATGATTCGTAGGACAAGTATGCGTGGCCTCCACAACAATAAGCATCTTGAACATAATGGAAAGGAAATCCCGCGGGAGTATTGGAAAGCGACCCATCCTTGAGTCTGTTCTTAAGGTGAACTTTCACATCAAAGTGAAGGTCATTGTTATTTGGCAAAACAACTGGGGAGGCGCCTGGAATATTGCGCGGTCGTCCCTTCGTGCTTGGGCGAAGGATAGAATTGTGGCGATCAAGGGGCGTTTTTTGACATGAGGTGTATGCCATGTTCATGAGATTCGTAGCAAAGAAATTAAGAAACAGAAGAACAGATTGAAGGCGGTTGAAGGAGCTGCGGCACAAAGGACATGTTCCACGAACATACCCATTAAATACCAGTCGCTTTGAGCAACTGTGTAGTGTCTCCAGCGACAGATTACAAAAGAAATGTTGCCCAACAAAACATAAGGGACTGGGAAGGACATGAACGCTGTCTAGTAACGGATTTCGTTGTATCGCTGGAACAATAGTCTTGCTTCAAATAATACAACAGCAAAGTCTGCCAGCTTGACGACATCACCGCAATTTCCTGAACAGCTTGAAAGCGTACAATTGTCTCGTTTTGGATGAGATACTCGTGCTGTTGTTCTTTGAGCACATCGTGGTTTCTATGGAAAGAGGCGGTCCGCCCGTCCCGCCCCAATCTCCCCATGTGAATTTTAATGAAACACAGGGCTACCCGAGTCCCTGTGTTCAACGTTCACCACATTCGTCTGTATACACTGTACAAGACTGTTCAATCCAAGCCCAACTCATTCACAATGCGATAAACTGGCGTGAAATATCCCAACCCAAGACCAACTGACAAGATATATCAGTTCTGTACTCCAGCGCATGCTTACAGATGCTTACCAGCTGCTCGCGGCAAGCTTTTACCATCCCCTCTGGTCCACAAGATATAAGTAGGGACTCTTCACCCAATGGTGGGAGATTCTCGGAGAGTAATAAGGAAGATATGCGTCCGATATGATGACCCCATCCATCAGGGTGCTTGTCTACTAATTCAATCTCAGGTGGAATTCTTTCGAGGTGAGTAAAAATACCTGTCAAAGTGAAGCATAACTTAACCCTATTTTGATTCTCTGAAGCAAGCGACATGAACTCCTCTAGGCATACTAAAAAAAACAGACTGCATGAGCTAGCAATGCAACCGTTCCAAGATTGAAAAATCTCACAAATGTCTTCGACAGTTTTATTGACATCTATAATCCAGACAACTACCTTGGACAACTTGTCGGCAAGCATTCCCCTTGTGATTTGTAGTACCGGGGTCATACCTGTACAATTTTATTCTCACGTCAGACCTCCACAACGCGGATGAATAAACATACCACTACCACCACAGACCATCCCTAGGTTGCTCACTCGCCGTTCTTCCCCTCGCCAAACTACGATATCATTCCCTTTCCATATAAAGTCCCCAAAGGGACCTTTGACCTCGACGGTATCATCTATCCTCAAGTCATGGAAACAACTGTTCTCATTAGGACTGGTCTCGATTTGAATTTGAAGGATGGTACCTTGACATTTTTCCTGGAAATTTGTGTTCTTCCGTAGACTTCAGGTAAAGCTTGACGAGTATATCCAGACTGCCTGGCGCGGATGACCGGGTGATTGGTGTGTAAGCTCTTTGGACAAGGCTTCCAGACGTCTTGTGTGGAATTCGTATAAAGACATGTTGGCCGATGGGCTAGCAAGGTATTGGCGTAATTTAGGGCGATTTTTATCGTCGCACTCACAAGTCCTAGTCTTTGCTCCTTCGAGTGTAACTCAAATCGATATAAACGAGAATCGTGTGATACCTTGCACACCGAGACCAATCTCGCGGCATTCCATCTTTTGGGGTTGAGAAAGATTGTCTCATCGCGGTGCGTTTGGAGGTCTGCTCGTGCATCGAGATGGCTATCGGGGGAGAGATCTCCAATGTGGAACCTAGACTGCCGTTTGAGATGCATATGAAATTCAAGAGATACACCAGCTCACTTTGCCAATTGTTTTTGAGCTTCGGTGGAATGGATTGCCATGCTATACAACCAGTGAGTGCGTGGCGTCCTGTTTGTCTGTGAGATTGATACATACAAGTCTTCTGTAGCGTCTAACCCCACCATACCCATGATTGATGACGCGCCTCCTGGGTGATCGTTCAGATAATCCGTACCATCGTACACTTCCCCATAAATTTGAGCAACAGGAGTCCTTAGACGGCTACTAGCGCTTACCATGGCCCTCGATAACGAAAAGAGACCGCTTGGACTCAGCAAGTTCAGCAGGAGATATATACCGTCTTGAATTCGGGTTAGTTATCTCGACCTTTTCTTGGACTCTGAGCAATTCTATACTACGCCTCTTTCCCTCCATGAAAGAGGGCTTCAGTATATCCTTCCCTTCGGATTTCATTCGTTGCATCCAACCTCCTGGGGTGTTCCCCGGAAGAGTTGGATGCTCAAACCGCAGACGCCCGCCATCAAGCTGGTGAATTGCTATACGAAACCACCAATTACTGATGAAACGCCGAACTTGAGTCACAAAATCACCAAGCAAAAATGTCCAACTCACTTCATCATCGATGTAGCATTCCAATACTATTGAGAAGGTGACAGATCTGTAGACTTTGCAGAGATGAAACTCATACCATATCTCTAGGTTGCAATGCCAAGCCCTCGTCCATGGCACGTATTTGAATGGACGTTCGAGCTTTGATGTCCTCCGTGGTTACCTTGAAAGTCCAAAAGCACCAGCAATAAGAAGCATCCTCTGGAACCAGTAGAGTTCCAAGCTCAATTGTGTTGTAGACAAAGGACCTATAGCTATCCTCTGGACTATACCTTTCGTCAGTATACTGTAAGGATGCTCCACCGGAAGACATTAACATACTAGCGAATATCAGCCAAAAGCCAAGTTTCTCCTTCATCCACCGAGACTTCGACTCTGGTCACTTTCTTTCCGCCACCAGAATAGGCGTATCCCTCGATTTCATAAGAGTTCTCTGTGGTTCTGTCCCATTCTTCACCGTGATATGGGCGAGATATTGCAGAGTTGACATTGAGGTCCTGGATGAGATATTTGGGGTCATACCACCAGTGTTCTTCTGCACGCGCTTGATCTGGTCCAACTTGTGTTGGTAAGACCTTGTTATCCTACACAAAAGAAGTGAGTTTAATGGATCATCTTTACTGATTTTTTTGTTCGGACTGACCCAAAACTACAACGATGTCTTGTCAGCGGTTGAGAGGGCCCGGATAATAATACAAAACGTACATGGAGATAGTGTTGCGATTCACGTTCAGACAGAACAATCTTGTGCAGCCATTTCTTTCCCGGTACTGTCAGACTGGAATTCTGTAAGCCTCCTGAACTCAACTTACAACGCTCCTTCCACCGATCATTCCCGGGACAATCAGACGTAAAGGGAAACCATGGTCAGGCTCTAGTGGCTTTCCGTTCATCGCCCAGCATATCAGCATCCCCCTCCGGTGATCCCTCGCCAAACTGAGAGGTTGAGATGTACCATACGGGCCCTTGGGTAACTGGTCGATGCCTTCAAACACAACGTGTTTGGCTTGCGCCCTAGGTTTGACGTGTTCGAGAAGGTCTGCAAGATATACCCCCGTCCACAATGCTGTACTGACACCTCCTGTACCCCAGTTGAAACCAAGACCTTTCTGGACCACATTCTGCTCTTTGCGGCGATCTGTACAGAAATTAGAAATGTGTGGTACTGGGAACGGAGGAGTTAACGCACTGCCTGCACAGACAAGCGTTACGGGAATAGTGACTATCCGAAAGGCTTCTTTTAACTGTGCCAGGCTCAATATGATTGGGTTATCCACAAGTCTGTTGAATTGTCAACAATGCCATCATCGGTGGGCCGGACTTTGATATACTGGCTTACCCTTCGATCGAGACTTTCCAAGCTTCAGCCACGGTATCAACTTTGGGGACAGCACCGTGGTTTCGAACAAAGAAGAGAGAGGCCGGGGTAAGAAATCCAGCATCAAATAGCGTTGAAAGAGGCGCTTCAGCATTCAGGGGATGCTTTTGCAATGGTTTGGGATATACTCTCAGTTGGTCGGATGTAAGATAAGCAACTCTAATTACCTTGCCGGTCAATCGAACCAAACGAGGGTCCCGTTTTACCCAGCAATCTGGTGTTCCTTCATCCAATCCAAGCACCTCACTCGGACCACAATCGCTAAAATGCAAGTCTGCAGGAGCTATCATGGCAGGTAGGAGACGAAGAGCGCTCTGTCGCTATCTTCGTAGACCTATAGAAGAAGTACTTCTTACCATGTACTAGAACCGTAGACTCCGCACCTTACCATCGTGACCTCAATTTACGCCATTTGTCACGCAACAAAGATGGTGGTCAGAGTAGCATCGAGAATCCTGTAGTCAACATTGTTCTTGACTTGATTTGGTAAGAACTAGCGGACATCGGAGTATACGGTGGGATAAACAACTAAACGTAGTTGCGGGTTTGCTTGCAGGTAAGCCCTTCTCTGAGGAATGTTGTGGTCTTACCATTTCGGACAAACGTACGGGCTTCGGACTATGCGACCTGGTCAACTCGAGTTTCTGAGTGTCATATTATACAGGTTTCCGTGCACACCGCGTAGTCTTCATGCAAAGGAATTACGTGAGACTGCAAAGGCCGTGACCCGCGATTCTGCTCTTCTGTACTTTCGCTCAAACAAGTTGGCCGCCATTATTGCCGGCAGTCTGAGTCGGGTATAGAAGAGATAGAAGAGATGCTCGGACTCCTGAATTATGCAAGGTCCGACGCTTAATTGCATGGTAGCTTCGGTGGATAATCAAAGGACGATTTTACCGACATGTACCAGTCACTGTCGAGCTCCATCCAGAGGTGAGACTGAAGCGTTGCCTCTACATTCCGATTTTTGTAGGATTGAACGAGATTATCCATTTTGTTGTCGGAAAAAGGGCAAAGGCGGAAGATAATGGTCGAAGAAGTGGAAGTTCGCGATGAGTCAGATCTGTCCTTATCCGCCCCCGCCATGACTCGGGTCGGGGCCAACCGACGGCGACGCCTCTTTATAGCTGCTGGAGCTTAGACTGGTTTAGAACAAGCACCTCTGGCCCTCTGGTGTCCACAGCCGGCCAGAAGAGTAAGCATGGATGGTGTCCTATTAACACCCGTAACTGATCACCCACATTCAGTAGTTTCGCGAAATTGTTACACTGAAAGGCAAGAATTTCGAGATGCAACAAAAACAGTCGGAGACTCCAGAAGCATGGTCCTGTCACCTGTAGCCAAGTTAGATCCATTATTAGCTCGACTGCGGACAGCGCCAAAATCCATGAAAAATTGCACAAAAATTCGAATGAAGAACCTATCTTTGACCCCAATTTCGCCCTCGCGCAATATGAAGGGACTTTTTCAGCGCCACACTGGCGATCATTTCCTATTCGGACCGCATTCCGTGACCTCCGGGTAATCAGTCGCTTTCGTTCCTAGCCTAATGACGTTCCGCTGATCTTCTAGGAAATCCCGCCGCCAACGTGGGAAAATCGGTGGATGGTATTAACCCCTCTCCCTTCGCTTTACGCTTCCTTGCTTTTTCCTTCCAACCCTCGCCACCATGTCCGGACCATACATTGGTGCTGTAAGTGATATTTTGCTTTCTTATACCAAGTCCTTACACGTTTTGTTCCCCAGCCGGAACGAAGGGTAGTCAACGCGTTGGATGCAATTCAACGAGACTACAACGACCTATTGGCCGAAGTACAGGCAGCGAAGAATGAGAGGGATGAATATGACCTAAAATGTGAGTTTCTCTCAGGCTCTCGGAGCCTATAACTTGCTCAAATAATGGTAGTATCGACGCAAATCAACGAAATGATTCTCATCCGCCGGCAACTGTTTGAGCTGGAAGCAAAGCACGGAAAGATCAGGTCTCGGTATGACGATGAAGTACAGAAACTCAGGCAGGAGCTTGCTTTTCTGCGAAATGGAGGGAACCGAGAAAGGTGTGTTTCGTGCATTATTCCAGTCTTTGTCTCAATTAAGCCACGACTAGGAATCCTGCCCCGAAGCGAGCTAAACACGACCACCATAACTCTTTCTCTCCGTCTCAAATGCCAAAACTACCGCCTCCACCTCCATCGCACTTCCACGCCCCTCCACCCCCGCCTCTCCAACCTCAAGCCCCAATCGAACCGCTTGACCCTGCAAATGTGCCTCCTGAGTTGAAGAAGGAGGGCTCTGACTGGTGGGCAATATGGGGCTCAGACAGGAAGAGGGGAGTCTCTGATGTTTCCTTGCTTTGGACACTAATGCATGAAAGGTAAATGCACCTGGCCTTCTCAATTTTGTAATTTTGACACTCTTTTCAGTGTCGTGTGCTGTGTGCGATTCAGCAAAGATGGTAGATTCCTCGCTACCGGATGCAACCGCACTGCACAGATCTACGACGTCAAAACGGGGGTTAAAACCTGTGTCCTTACTGATCCCAGCCTTCCTCCGACCGGTGATCTTTACATACGTTCTGTCTGTTTCTCTCCAGACAACACACTCCTCGCCACAGGTGCCGAGGATAAGGTAATCCGTATATACGATGTCGCAAAGAGAACCATTGCCTATGCCTTCGACGGTCACCAGCAGGAAATTTACAGCCTCGACTTCAGTTCCGATGGGCGGTACGTTGTCAGCGGGAGTGGAGACCGTACAGTCCGGATCTGGAGGGTTGGTCCAGGGAGCTCCAACGAAGAGCCGAAGGTTTTGACCATCCCTTCTAGCTCACATGAAGGAGACTCTGGGATCACCTCTATTTCCATATCTCCCGCATCGCCTGGGTTGCCTCCATTGGTAGCTGCAGGTTCCTTGGATACCTTCGTTCGAGTCTGGGATCTCCACACGGGTGAAATGGTTGACAAGCTGAAGGGACACAGAGATAGTGTCTATAGCGTCGCGTTCACCCCTGATGGACGAGGGCTTGTCAGCGCTAGCTTAGATCGGACAGTCAAATTCTGGGATCTAACCTCCGTCGGTGTAGGGAAGGGTGGAAAAGGATCAACCGGCCAGGGAAAATGCACTATGAATTTCAACGGACACAAGGTATGATCTCTACTTCACTTCCCATGCCATGCTGATTCTACTGATCATCTGCTCCACTAGGACTATGTACTATCAGTTGCGGTCTCCCACGACGGAATGTACATCGTTTCCGGATCGAAGGATCGCGGAGTGCATTTCTGGGACGTGAAAACAGGAATGGGGCAGTGTATATTGCAAGGTCACAGGAACTCTGGTAATTAAATATACTTCTTCTCGGGTTCGCCAACTCAACAAACATGTATCAGTAATATCCATTGACCTTAGTCCTACATCCAACCTACTCGCTACTGGGAGTGGAGACTGGCAGGCTAGAATATGTATGTCCCTCATGGTTCTATGTACGTCTATTAACCAATCCTAATATTCACAGGGAATTACACGGCCACATGATTGCTGAGGCTCATGCCCATATGCGACAGTACAGACTATCAATTTTGTTTGCTCAACCCACCCCATATACTTTGTATCTTTTGTGCTTCCAGCACACACATATATCTTACCCCACTTATATTTACTGGATTAGAGCATCTGTCCCAGGGACAGGAAAAGATGTTGTAGCGTTAGCAGGATGTTAATTATTTTATGAAATCTATCTCATTCCTCTCCCTTTATGCATTGTGTAAGCTGTCCTGTCTCCTTCCATTGTTGAGCTCTATCGTCCCAGTCGATATGACCTATGAAATATGGTGGACGTCTGAGTAAAGTAGGCCGTCTGTTTTGGGGCTGGTCGTTTTTGAGATCCCAAATGAGTCATGCCGTGATTCCAGCGGCTGCATCGCCACTGATCAACGTAGATGCAATTTTTCTAGATTTTTCTCCATGTCGATCATGCACTGTCATTGTCAATCCCGGTTCACCGGTATAGTACTCTAAACCCTTGGGTCGAACTCTATACCTCATCTTTGCAGGTATATTGCCCCATAATCGTACTCTTGCCCTTACCAAAATTCACACAAGGTGCAAGAAAGCGTATTGGCACTGCCAATACGCTGATATTACGCCTAGATAAAAGGTACTATCAAAGTTTTGCCAGCGATTGGCGTACTATCAGCATTTTTATCGCTGACAGTATGCTAACCTGCACGTTGTGTCAAGGACAAAGCAAAATACAATAAAATACAATACGGATAATGTATAGATCCCAAAGACGATCATTCACTATGCGACAATCAGCTTCAATTCATTTCCCGAAGGAACAAGACCTTTGAACCACACTCTCCCTTTCAAAAAGTCGACCCTTCTCACTCCCTGCTGCCTCTCAGCAAATTCTTCGCCACTTTCTGCACACCTTCTTTGGAAAGAAAGTGCCACCAACCTCTGCTCGTTGGAGGACAAAGACTCAAAATCATCTTTTGATATCTTCGTGTGCAGAGATCTGTGAATGCCTGCCAATACATCCCCGAAACGCAAATACTGCAGGTTTCCTTGGGATGATAAGGGAATCTGTATGGGCCACTCTGGGATTAAACTACAGCGGATATACATATGAGAAACTGGAGGGTTCGTCGCCTGCTCCTGTAGGTTCTCAACTGTGAAAGGAATACCTTGGCCGGGAGCAAACATGTGCAGGGGTTGAAACAGCGATTTCGACAAGTCGAATCGGATATCAGGTCGAGGAGACGTTCCATCAAGAAATGGATGAAGCTGAGGGAAGAAAGTCGGATATGAATGAGGCGATGATGGCTGGTATATTTGGGTCATTGGTGGATTTCCAGACCCGAAAGAGTGTCGTCTCATGTGTCTAGGTTCTGGACTGATCTCTGCAAGGTTCGTGATCCCTGGACTAGTGGATGATAGATCCCCTTTCCATGACACTCGCCGCTGACGGGCAGGATACCCCCACCAGCTCGCTGAGGGCTGGACCTCTGCAGGCAGAGGGATATCGCGACTGTATGGGCTAGTCCAAGGTGAATACGAATGGAAGGAATAGTCTGGTATAAACGGCGATGATTGAGGTGAGCTGAACACATAATCCGGGTACATCTCGGTTGTGTGCTGGTATGGTGTATATTGGTACGGGGAAGACATTAGTATCGTTGATAACTCGACCGTACAGCTTGGTGGGGCCTTTTTATCTATGGAAATAGCGAAGCNGTGAATTCGCCTCCGCAATGACTCGGATGGCTAACGAAGGCACTCCCACAGAGCATAGTCAGATAAAGTCCTGCCCAAGGATTACTTATCACGAGGTACTGTGAGATAAATCGACACAGGCTATGGTGTACATTGCTTATGATTGATTGATTTCTTTTCCAGGGTCAAGTTCCGGACTCTCTGTTTGACGCTCGTGCCAGTGGGTATGTACGGCTGCAGCATAGCATTGCTCAGACCGCAGCACTAAGAGTGAGAACCTACGAGTCCCAGCTTAGCCGGGACTAAGCTATCTTGAGATACTAAGTATTTGCTGTGTATATATCACACACACAAGGTGCAAGAGAGCATTTAATACACCGACGATGCAGGTAATGTCGGTGTTTGTCAACGTTGGCCGCACTATCAGTTTCACTGATAACGTTATATGATGCATCTAGAGAGCAAAAACGTCCAACAAAGAGATACTACAGCTCTGCGAGGGGTATATGATAACCTCTATGATGTTTTTATATGTATATCTCTATGGAATGATAATTGTACTTGCACCAGGACTACTGAGCCCGATCGTCAGCCTTGACTATCAATTTGAATACATGACCATGATGATGCTTCAGTCCGTTGAACAAAACATTTCCACACAAAAAGTCCACCCTTCTTAACCCTTTCGACCAGATGTTAGGGTCCGTAAACCAACCGCGAGTCGCAGCTGTACATCTGTACCCAAAAGCACACCTCACCTTGTGCTTTTTCTGTGAAGGTAGAGTATTATAATCCTCGAGTTTGACCTGCTTTTGCAGAGATGCGTGAACATTGCGTAGAACGTCTCCAAGGGAGATGTATCCACCAACACTTTGTGGCGACAAAGATATTGTGATTGGCCACTGAGGGATCAAGTCGCATTCAATGACCAAATGAGAAGTAATGGGGTATGTGGCGCATTCCCTCATGTTCTCTGTCGTCAATAGGATGCCAGGCTGGCCTGGCCAACAAATCCGTCTTGGCTCCGGACGTGAAGTCGAAAGGTCGAAGGCAAATTCGATGCGTGAATGCACACCATTAAGAAATGGGTGTATTTTAGGTGGGTACGATGGTGTGAAGGCTGGAAATAGGTAGGTTTGAGCTGGATTTGAGCTCGGAAAAGAAGGCCCCCGCTGACGAGGAGGTGGTGGAGCACCAGGAGATGCAATTTGGGCGAGATTAGTAATCCCTGAGTCTGGAGAAGGAGTATAAGGCGCAGGGAAGAAGTGGATGTGTGTGGTATGTTGTACATTATTGTTGGGGGGAGACCCGCTCGCAAGCGGAGAGTCAGGAATAAAACCTAGCGAAGCAGGGACGATTTGCGGATACAAAAACATTGAGGGTGAATAGGCGAATGGGCTAGACATCGAAAGAGATCGTCAACCCTCACAGCCACAGGAGAGTTAGTGAGTTGATGTTGGGATTCTCTGAAAAACGTCTACTTATAAGATCCTCAGGCGCCAACCACATGCTCTCAAACCATTTCGGGGGGTCTGCAGTGTTCAAAGCGCTTGAACATTGTTTGTGGGTCGTCTTGGAATTTATATGCAAACTCAAAGGAAGTAGCTTGATTGCGATAGAATCCTGATGAGGATGATTTATTAGAGACTCCGAATCAGTTCTAGATGCGGATGCTGAGGAGAATCAAGAAAGTAGCGCTGTTTATTGTATAGCCCGCAGAGCACAGCAGAAATTGAACATTCGTGAAATTGAAAGTACCACCTGATTATCAAAAAGTTGTGTTTGGGAAAAATGTGAATGAGGCACAAACAATATCTTTCTCAGGAGTCCAATCATCCATTTGCCTCAAAGCTGCGAGAAACGGTCTCAGAGTCGTACTGTTGAAAGTGTTTGGAGGCCTTCTCCAACCCTCCTCAAGGGGAAGCCTTTCTTCTCGGAAGAAAATGTTCACAAACCTGAACACTCCGATATCAATAAGATGGTGTGTCAAGGTGAAAGCTCGGATACCTACTTCTTGGGAGCTTGTGCGGCGACTATGTCTCCCATGACATGTATGTAGAACGCAGATTCAACACCGCGAAGAGTGAATTCCTTCGCTGTGTGGACGAGACCGGGATGTTCCGCTCTTGCCTCTGCAAGCCTCTGCTTCTGGACCAGTGCAGCAGATGTAACATTGTAGAAGTTGACACCTGGATTAGATTCTGCAATGGCCGTGAAAATCGTTTCGTTGAAGCTAAAGTTGTCTCCAGTGACGGCAAGATCGCCACGGGTGAGAGAGGCATCATGTTCGATGTTGTTGTGCCTACGTTAAAAGCATCAGGTTACTTGCCAAACAACATACTGTTATATTCTTACAGACGGATATCTCGCAGAGTGAAGGTATTGTTCACATTTGGACTGGCAAGCATACTGAATTTGACTGCGGGTGCAAGGAGAGTATGGTCGATATGATAAGCGTCTTCGTTCGCCGTGAGGTCAGTATTTTCGGAGAGAGGGTAACTCGAACTCAACATACCCATTGCGCCTTGGAATATATTGTGTATGCTCAGATCTCTACCGTTCCTCGGAATGAAGCCATGGTTGGCCAAGGTATTGAGACCAGGACAAGGACCGCGATCTGCATCATCTGTAGGCGGTTGGAACCTATGAAATTCCCAATCGATGGACTCGAAAGGGACGGGCGTCTCAGGAGGTGTCCACGATATGACATCATGGTGCCCCCGAGAGCCTGCAGGGATTGGCGCAGCAAGAAAGACGGAGAAAATAAACCTTTGGTAGAAAGCCATGTTTCTGCTCTTTCCAAGCATCGTTGTGGATGTTTATACCTTTGCGTCGTGGCCACGATGTTGCCCAGAATCAATCGAACAATCTGCGTTCCTAATACCAAGATCATAAGACCGATACCCAACCAATGAAGGGATGGGCATTCGTGAGGAAATCTGTTCTTTGTTCTTCTATTCGCCCTGAAGCCTCGTCCTCCGACGGCACATTGCATAGAATTCCCTATCAAGGGTGTTTTTGGGATCGTTACATGCGTTGAATCGAACAGCGTGAGAGTTCATATTCATTCCGAGGGCATAACAGTGAGTGTTGCCCTTAGATCAGTGGACTTAGAAAAGAGAAGTAAAGGGTCCTGTACAAAAGCTTCAAATTGGGAATAACAGTGTAAGTATAGCATCCGTTCGCGGGTATGTTTCTTTCAGGTTTTCTCCAAAAGGGATACTATGAGACTCACAGGGCTCAAAGGGACAATGCATCCAATTTTGCGAGGATCCTCCCATTGGCAGACTCGTTGGATGGTCCCGGTCAAGAGATCTGGATGCTCGTTCCTGGTGTCAAATGTGTCGGGGTGATGTCAGCAGGAGACTCATTCACAGCGTATATCGTGGCCGTAGCCGCAGATTTTGACAACGAA
This sequence comes from Chondrostereum purpureum, assembly GCA_004354395.1. NCBI lineage: Eukaryota > Fungi > Basidiomycota > Agaricomycetes > Agaricales > Cyphellaceae > Chondrostereum > Chondrostereum purpureum. The sequence continues at coordinate 10,552 of LBLO01000255.1, read as the reverse complement.
TAATGGGTAGTGTACTACATATCCTGTAGAAGGAACAGATAGTCGATTCTGAGTTAAGTCTCGATAAGAATGAGGGGACAGTGATACATTAACTTAATTCCTAGGACCATCAAAGCCTCCTCCACCAGGTCCTCCGTGATGTCCACCCCCATGGTGTCCACCGGACCCTCCCCTACTATGGTCCCCATGAAGTCCGCCACCAAACCCACCTGCAAAGCCTCCCCCACTGCCATTGTGATGAGGCCCACCACGATGAGGTCCTCCAGGCCCGTCTCCNAAAGCCTCCGGGGGCCACCCCNGAAAATCAGATCCTCCTCTTGGGCCTCCTCCTCGGTACGGACCTCCACCAGGACCACCGAAGCCTCTCCCTCGATGTGGGCCACCCATTCCTTGAGGCGGAGGTCCCATTCCTTGAGGCGGAGGTCCCATTCCTTGATGTGGATGTCCCATTCCCTGATGTGGCCCGCCCATTCCGTGGTGAGGTCCTCCACCTCCACGGTGTGCACCACCAAATCCGCCTTGTGGACTGTCATAGCCACCATTCTGCGAGAGAAAATGTAGCGTCTGTATCCACGTTCATGCATTGGTCAAAAGACAATACCTACATGGTTATGCAATGCCCCTAGAAGACCCTACAATCGCAACACAAACTTAGTCTGGGGATGCTAGAATGTGTATGAGATGAGTATACTAACGCCTCCAGTAAAAGCTGAGCTTGAATGCGCTCCAGGAGGGGGAACACTGGCATGGTTTCCTCCACCTTGATGACTGTCCCCGAGAATCTTGTGTCCAAGTTTGGATATCAAGCCTTTGTGTCCTTGTTGTTTATGTTTGTCGGATCCAGGAAACATTGTAAGTGTGGTGAATCGACAGGCAGGAGGAGTAGTAGAGACTTCAGTGGACCCATCGGTGGAGGTTATAAAGCTTTTTTCTTTGGGGCTGAAAATGACCTCGGCGTGACGTCAAACCGCAGCGTCCTCGCGACGGAGCGCATGGGTCCAAGACCGAGTACTCGCAAGTACAGAGATAATGCGATGCCTTCATCGCGAGGATTTCCGACAATGGCAGTGTACAAGCATCTAATGCATAGTTTGGAACCAAGGATCCCAGCAGAATTCGAATTCTTACGCGCATCGCAAGTACGTTATCTTCGGATGAAATGAGTCCATTCAGGTGCATTCAACCGCCAAGTCCTCATGACAGCGCTAATACTCATAAGTTCAGAAAGAAATTGGAAGGAAAGATTTGAAGAAGCATAATGTGCAGGCAGCATGATTGTTAGAGACAGCGAAAATTTGCTGAACTCCAAGTGACCGAACGAGTTGTACTTTGTGTACCAGTCGCCAATTGGACTTAGTCTCCCGTAGTCAGACCAAACGAGCCAAAATAAGACAGTCGTTANTTTTTGATGCATGGTCTGATTCTAGACGCGCACGTTTATTTCCTTTTTGGGTGGCTTGGACAGTGCTGTCTACGAAAATGCATAGGTAACTTCTCAAAATGACATGTACGGGGCTTTCAAAATTCTTGCTTTGCTATTTATATGTTTGGTATGAAGGCTACGAGCCGGGAATTGAGCTGCAGAGTATTCAGTGCCTGTGGCGACTCTCAGCCTCACATCGAGAGATGCACAATTTCTCCCCATTTCGAGCTTGTTCGAGCCTACAATATTACATGCACTATAGTTAAGAGCATAATATGACAGTCGGTAGTTGTAACTCAAGCCAAACGCGTCCGAGGAGGGCTTAATGACATCACATGACCTTATTTTCTGGTCCGGCTTTGACCCGGCGTGTAGGAGTAGACTTGGACTCTGCCGCACAATCAGTTGACTGTTCGGCAGCGATGCCGATCGTATGCCGCTAGTATGCCGCAGGGATACTCGACCTCTTTCTCTCCTTATTCTATCGTACTATGCTCAATACGGACATTGGCCTACACAGCACACCCGACTGGTTTGGACACTAGCTGCGAAGCTTTCGCATGCACTCACTCCACCCAAGCACTGCTACTCTCTGGAAGTTCTGGCTTATTCTCTCCTACGGTCATGTCAGTTTAGGACAGTAATAGACCGACCAATGAACTGTACCCGACGAGATAAGACTACAGAAACCAATTCAGACATTGCAAGGACATCCTAACAACTTGGAGTACTAAACAAAGTATGCCTCCCAAGTTCTACATGACTAGTGTGACAATGTCCTTCTGTTGTTTCTCCTATGGTATCTATCTACGTATTTATCCGTTCTACAGACAATGTACTACGGGGTATAGGATGTCATGCACTCCTACTATCTTTCTTCCCTTCAAACAATCGTTTCAACCTTGCTAGTCGTCAGGTCAGATCTTCCACTTTCAGAGCGTGTGTCATAATCGAGGTCCATGACGCTCCGCCTTTGATCCATCTCGGTGTGTCGTATCGTATCAACGTGGACTTGAACGCGAGGTGAAGGTGGTGGTGGCGGGTAGTTTACCGCGCGAAGTTGGATGCCTGTGCCTCCGTTCGAAGCAGAGGTCGTACTGATTGGAAAAATCAGCTGTGAGAGAATACATGTGGGGAATTGAGCGTACAAGATTTCCGGTCCTTGGTTCGTAAAGTTGGATAGNCGACGGACAACACGTCCGGCAACAATCTATATGCGAAGCAGCATGAGTAGCTAGTTCATACGATATTCAGATGCTTCATACCGTGGCGGCGACGACCGCGGGAACGTTAAATATCACAGTCATGATGGAATTCAAGCCCAGGAGCATGAATACAGTTGCAATCAAGTTGGCGAAGAACCTGATGATATTGAAGAATGAGAATTTGCCCAGGTTAGGAACCATGAAATTAACTGACGCGATGAGGAAGAATGCTAAGCCGTCTGCAAAGATCAACCTGCTCAAGCGGGTCATGACACCCTCCCCGCGTCTCTTCCTTGCCCAGACGAGCTTGTACATGTTGAGAGCTAACACGATAAAGTCCAAAACCATCGAGTAAATGAAAAGTGCAGAAAGAATCTTCGTGTTCGTTTCTGTGATGATACAACTTTGGCCTTCCTCCGACCAGGCCGCTTTCAGGATGACACCTGCAGAAATAGTTATTAGTGTCCGCCTCGGACAATGTAATAGATACACACATTGAAGAATCAGGGACCAATGTCCCATAATCAAGATAACCAAACCTGCAATAACATACTTGGAATTGGAATACACAGCAATACTGAGAAGACTCATAAGAGCAGGGCAGGAGAGTGCGGTTCCACGGCAAGCACTCACGTTCGTATGCTGAGATTTATGCTAGCCAGCCCACCCGCCATATTTCCAGCGAGTTGGATGAAGGTATATAATGCTTGACAGTTCATTTCACTGCGGATGCCGTTGAGCAAGAAGAAACCAATCGAGGAAAATATAACCTCACTGGTAGGAGTCTAGTGATATCACTCTAAAAGCCACCAACATGAGAAAGTTAATAAAGAGAGACGAAACCAAACTTGCATAGAAATCAAGGCAAATAACAGAATGTAACGATTGGCAAAGTAAAACATCTGTGATTGAAAGGTTATCTGAGACGGGTCCAATTAATTTTCACAGTACTCGTACCATCGGCCACCTAAATTTCTTCGCCCCAGTGACAAAGTCCCAGTCGAAGTCCAGTGAGATCAACCATTCCCAACTACACACATAGATGATTAGTTGAGGCTCAGTGAACAACGAAACCAAAATACGCACGCGTATAATCCCAATACTGCGTGCATTAACTTGACAAACACGGCAGCATCACGAGCCTGTTCTTCGGGGGATTGCCAGTCTGGCATTGTGGAATATCTTGAGATGAGAAGAGAGGAAAAGAGTGAGATGAGAGAGACCACGGAAGCCTGAAAAACTTCATCGAGTCTCGGTGCCTTTTATGTACAAGAATGCTAGGATCGCTCTCGCTCCATTATAATTAATTTAGGTAAGATGCCGATATGCGATTTGACGTTACAAAGCTTTGGCCTGAGCGGGGATGAAGTGGAAGATGTGCCGTATAACTCCCACGTGGGAGGATCTCAGAAGCAAGAGTCGTAATCGATTGGCTAAGGCGGCCACTCGCTATCTAAATGCTAGACTGTTGAAACGGTGGCGCCTCATTTGTGCTATTCATGAAAGAGGGTCCAAAATTCGTCCGCGGGTATAAATTGATGATAGGTTCAAGCCAGTAAGTAGGTTCTCCGTCGAGTACTCCATGGATAAATGGTCTCCTCATATGTGTCTTGCTAAATGAAAGGACCAGCTCCAGATATCCGAGCGGCATCTGCTAGTCCGGGAGGAATTATGTATATTACATTAAGGATTCTGAGAAACAGGGTTAAATTTCACAGGACTCCAGTACGGGAAGTCGGAAATGCCAGACCAAACTCACCAGAGACTTCGATTGTTTTGAGCCCGCAGTGCTGGCAGAAGTTCAAAGTGTATAAAATAGCCTAGGCAAGGGACTGCAAGCGATGACTCGACGAAACAGGATGCGCGGCCCTGCAGGGAGATATAATTAAATACGCGTTCCACCGACATCAATGGGGCGGAGAGCTCCACAGAGCGCGATTCGTTTAAATGACTGGGACCTAGGGTTGGCAGTATCGTAACATTTGGGTACTTGCGATATGTCCTAGCTCGTCGCTTCCAATCGACCCGGCAATAGAGAGCTGCTGCTTGACGTGTTACTCAAGTCTACGAAAAGGTTTTGACGTTGGACAGTAATTTTCAGAAAACGTTCAACAGGCACAGATATGGTCGTCGGTCAGTGTTTTGTCGCTATTAGTATTACTAATCGAGACGCCGTCGCTCACACGTGACATAACATAACGCCCTACACAGGATCACAATGTATTTGCTGGACAGCACCACGTATGGTAGATCCTCACACTCAGCTCAATATGCACTGTGCAGTAAGCATCTGTAGCTGTGTGTGTGCTTGATGTGTGCTTGCTAAACGTTGTGGCGCTGTAGACTGACTGACGTCAATATAGCTGGACCGGTCCGGATGCCGATCACAAAGCCATATCAATGCATCGTCAAGAGAATACATCCACCACCGATGCTCACCCATCTTTTGCTGGCCCAACAAACCTGAGTTTCATTTAGACATACTAGAGGCTCCAAAATTTTAGCACCACCTGCTTTCAAATGGATGAAATCATTCCAAACCTATGGATCGGTGACCTGCGAAGCGCGTTAAATGCAAAAATGCTGAAGGAAAACAAAATATTCAGCGTATTGAGCGCTATGAGAGGGAGAGTGTCTATCCATGAGGTGATTATACTTCCATGTAGCATCTGAAGTCATGTAATTTACACCTCCCATTCCACAGACTTTTATTAGACACCAAATACTTCTCGATGACACTGAGGACACCGATGTCCTTGTTCATCTATTACCTAGCATCACTTTCATTCAATCCGAATTGGACAAGGGACGTGGCGTCCTTGTTCACTGTCAAGCTGGGATGAGTGAGCATTAGTATCTTTCGTGTGTCTTTCCCATTCTAATTACTGGTGCAATAGGTCGAAGTGCAACCATTGTTGCTGCATACCTGATGTATACGCGAAACTTGGAGCCGGAGGGCGCATTGGAGTTAATCAGGAAGTCAAGACCTGTCATTGAGTAATCTCAATGTCTATTACACTTGTTGCGCAGCTGATGGCCTTTAGTCCAAACCCAGGATTTCTTACTCAGTTGGAGATATTTCACAAGGCATCATACAAGATTTCACAAAAGGACAAGACAACAAGGATGTTCTATATGGAGAGGACAGTAGAGGAAATCATGAGTAAAGTCATCCTTATTCTCGTATATTCGCTTGATTCCTAACAACGAGATGTAGATGGTGATGGGACCATGCCCCCTACAGACATGTTTGCATCATTTCCACAGACCCCGGCATCCACATCTATGCCTGCAACACCAGTGCACAGAGGACCCAGAAGGAGAATACGGTGCAAGATGTGTCGGTTAGTTACTGACTGTCCTATTATTTTTGTGCACTTTCGGACTCCTTGGTAGACAGGAACTTGCTGCTCGAGAGCATATGCTTGATCATGGGCAGCTCGGTGCAGCAACCCCCGCATTTGGTGGATCACCCGCCATATCCAGACGACCATCGACGACCCAACGGTCTCTACCGCCTTCGAGACACCCTTCCATGACCAAGCCCCGTCGACCGTCAGGGCTAGGGCTGAACGCTCTTAGTATGAGTGCCATAGGTAATCAAGCGGGTGAAGAGACGACCAAGCCACCACCGGATGGTTCAGGAAGGAGGACTAGTGGAGGGATGAATCGCCCAGCATTCGCCAACCTTTCTCGAAGCATGTTGGACTCCTTATCCATGTCTGCAGTGGAGGATAGCTCAGGGAGCGAAGCAGAGGACGATGATAAGGTTGAGGATGATGTTGAAGTGGCCAGAAGATTGGGCAGACGGATGAGCGATGCTGTCTCCGGCGGTCCTACTGATCAAGAGACTGAAGATGATCTGGGAAAGAAAGAAAAACCATTACTGCGACCAATAAACACGGAGCCCGCAGCTGACGATATTGCTGCTCAATTGTACGCAAACCCTAAGCTAACAGCCCTACGGACGACGGAAATTATCAACGAACGTCCGATTTTTCCACATTCATATTCTCCAATCAGTGCACCCATCCTGGTGAACCCCAAATGTAGTGGTTACTTCGTCGAGCCCGTGTGTATCTCCATTTCCATGTAACTGCGAGGAACTGACTCCCGAACTCGTTTGCTATAGATGAAATGGATGACACCCTTTATCTCGTCTGGAGATCTAGCTGGAAAGATTGTGTGTCCAAATAAAAAGTGCAATGCGAAGCTCGGGAATTTTGATTGGGCTGGCGTGTGCTGTGGCTGTAAGGAGTGGGTGATCCCTGTAGGCTTTTGTCTTCCGCGCTGAACCCTCTGGATTCTAACAGACGGTGATATTTCAACCTAGGGATTCTGCATCAGCCGTTCGAAAGTGGATGAGATTGTTATTTGAGGACATCTTGATCAAGAGATGCAAATTTAGATTGCACACCGGCTGCTCATCTCTGAAAAAGAAAGGACCTCTTCTGCTGGGAGTGATCTATCCTCGCGAGGTTTTCACTATCGAAATCTTGGTCGAGATAGATTCCAAGATACACGGTCGGAATACGTGGTAGGATAGTAGTGGCGAACATTGAATTAGCGGCCTAAGTTGGTAGTAAGCAATGTTCTTTGATGATATTATGGCTTCCAGATTGGTGCTCCCTGCTGTTTATGACATTGAAACGAGCGTGACTTTAAAAAGATTTTGTATGTTCTCATTCGGGGCTTTCTTAAGTTCACATGGGATTACGACTCCCCTGATCCAGAAGAGCCTCGGTAGCACCATGTCATGACTTATACCAATATATACAAGGGGGGCTCCGTGGTCGGTACTTTTCTGTTGCTGTGGTATTGATCTTCGCCACATCGGCGAGTCGATTCGGTATTGCTGTATCAAAATTTGAAAACACCCTCGGAGACAAATTCCCAGCATCGCCACTTCTTCGTGTGGATGTAATATCCTAAGAAACGACGACTAAAGAAACAGTTACAATGGCAAAATGCCACTTTCGTGGTGAATCGTTCCTTGGCAAGTATGCACATGTAAAAGTACGATCATGTACTCTCTTAAAGTAGTACTGCATTGATAGATATCTGGGCTTGATTTGTAAGTATTTTTGCATCGGCATTTCAAGCTTCAAGTTGCAATTTGAAGTGGGAAGTGACGCCACGGTAAATTTGAGGCGCCGTGTGGGCTGTGCTGGACAGCAGACAATGACATGTCACCCAACTAGTAGTGGCATTCTAATTATCGACAACGAAGTTAACAGTGACCCTTGGACTTCCCCATTTCCTCGTCTGGATTTTAGCAACAAGGGCCCATAGAAACCACACAGATTCATGGTCTATCAGAACTGGGGCAGCTCGGCTTCTTGTCAATCCTTTTCGTCAGGCTGGTTGTATCCCATGGATTCGTGGGTGTTCAATACTCAGGAGCTATCAAAAGCAGGTCGTGAGGTGACAATAGAAAGGACGATTTGAGAGGTTGCGTGTATACTATTGAAGAGGATATTCTCTCCATATCTTAGGCCGTTATCGTTTTTGGCACTCTGTAATCCGCCACATCATCCAGTATTCAATAGTTTCGGTATGAGCAATACGGCTCAGCCAGTGTTAAACGCCACCACGAAGTTGCTTTACTATTGAAAGTACCAAGTCATCATGACAAGATCACTGTTTGCGTTTTTCTCCCTTGGGGAATCCGCAAGCTGGCCGTTAATTGAGCTGGCAGTTATTGCTCTCCGTCTTTGGTCCGGAATTTCAACACCAGAATCTCCAAGACGCTGCCCAGGAATCTGCGACATCGGGCTATGTTTCCCTAGGTCGAAACTCGATATAAAACGCTTGGATCTACTTCGCTGTTCTTCAACGAGCTTGGTCTCTTTCCCCCCTTCTCTTTTACGTGCCGGACACTCGCAGGCTTTTTCAGTAAGAACTGGTTTCTTACACGTTCATTTTCTACCGATATACGATCTTCCATTCCCTATTTGCATTATGTCCAAGCTCACTTCATTGACTATGCTGCTTACGGTTTCCTTGACCTTGTTCGCCCCCTCTTCTGCACGCGATTCCGTCAAAGCTTTGCGTATGCGCTACAATCAGAATAAGATTCTCGGGCGTCAGGAGNCTCCCGTTGATCCTGCCATAACGGTGACTTCGTCGGTGATTGTTTCATCAACAGTCACCCCCGAAGAGGCAGTTGTTTCCGCCCCTCCAGCAGAGGTACCAAGCGGTGCTGCTACCCCACCAGAAGCATCACCTCTTCCAACGTCACCTGCCAATGACGGCTCAGAGGCAATGGATGCTGGAAGAAACAAGACTTACACACAATCGGAAATGTACACTGGAAAAGATTTCCTAGAGTGAGTGATAACGCTCTTGCTCAGCCGAGTGTTAAGTCTTATAAGTAAACTGCTTAGCACCTCTAAATGGACATTCTTCACTGGTCCAGATCCCACGAAAGGTGTCAGTAGGTATGTCTCTTCGGAGATTGCCCAGCAGAAAAATCTTGCAGTCGTCGACGAGTCAGGAACGTTTATACTCAAAGCCGACGACGAAGGTCCCGCCACGGAATCGCCTGTGGACCCAACTAAACCTGACTCGCCGAAGAAAATGATGCGGGATAGGTACGTTTCCTTACTATGAACGGGAAACCATAAATTCAGCAGATCAACCAGTGTTCGCATTCACTCTGTTAACGCGTACGATGAGGGGCTCGTTGTAGCAAGATTCGACGCAATGCCTTGGGGATGTAGTGTATGGCCTGCGTATTGGTTAGTCACGATTGTGTGTATTTCGTGATTCTCTTTGATTTACTCGCTATCAATGTAGGTCTCACGGACCGGACTGGCCCATGAACGGTGAGCTCAATGGATGCAGCTTGCCTGTTCGCTCCTGACTTTCCCTCTCTCAGGTGAAATTGATCTTCTTGAGAATGTCCATAACTCCCCGCAAAATCAGTACACCTTACATACAGGGCCTGATTGCTCCAGTGATCCAAGCGTCAAACAGGATATCATAGGAGACTTTTCTACTGTAACAGATTGCGATGTCAAGACAGAAGGGAAAGGAAACAGTGGATGTGCGATCAAGGACATGGATCCCNGCCAGCTATGGGGAAGGATTCACTAAAGCTGGTGGAGGCGTGGTCGCGCATATTATGGATAGGAATGGAGGTGGTCTGAAAATATGGCGGTTCTCTCCAGACCAAATACCGGAAGACATACAAAGCGGGTCGAAAGAGCTCAACCCGGCCACGTGGGGCAAGCCTCTTGCTTACTTCCCCGACAATACATGCAAGACCGCGTCCCACTTTAACAAGCAGAACCTAATTTTGAACATCGCTATCTGCGGAGATTGGGCCAGTCCAACGTTTGCTAAATATGGTTGCGCGAAGCCTGATGCAATGACATGCGAGGACATGGCGTTAAAACCAGAGAACTACAAGAGTATGTTGATTATCGATGGGTTGATTTCATGCTAACTATTTTCTCAGACGCTGTATGGAAGGTCAAATCCATCTCAGTATATCAATAGTTTCATCATGCTTTGCTTTGTATCCTCCTCCATTCCATAATTTATGTCATGTCTATGATGCTCTATATACTTGCCGAAACACTTGTTAAACCATTACAGCTAACTGCAAAACCCTAGGCCTTCCCCCGAGGAAAGTTGAACTGATGGAACCGGGGTGTTTCCCCGATTGGAACCCACACTCAGGCAAACCGCCTTCCGCTCAACGGTCAACCTGTGAAAGAAAGTAACGRAAGAGAGGAAGAGAATATAGTACGTTGAAAAAGTCCTCTTCGTACCTGACCAAGCTTTGGGGGGGGGGGGGATTCATGCTGTGCTGTTACGAAGGAGTGCCACAACGATGCAATGGACGAGGCGCCCACCAGTGCACCCAGTGTTGTCAAGGTCAGGGTAAAGTCGTCAGAAAGGTCAACGGTCGCCAGAG
>LBLO01000254.1:0-35242 GCA_004354395.1 Chondrostereum purpureum | reverse complement strand
CAATCCAATCGATTTCTAGACTCACTTGATTCCCTAACTTATCTTATCTGGATTGTTTCATAGGATGCATCTTCTGTTCGTGGTTTCATGGAAGTGATATCCTCCATAGTGTTCAGCGAGTACTACATTCCACGTTTACCAGTCGTGTTGTTCTCCCTCTTCGCCAACAGGAGAAAGTCGGACAAAATACTGGTGGAATCTCAACATCTGGCACGTTATCCTGGCATGTATTTTCATTTGAGATGGGGACTACAAGAGCAGATCAACTAAATACCGACACCTTCCCAACCATGGTCTCTTGTTATGAGCTAACCTTTTATATCTGCATATCTGTGTCATCCTCTGAAGCTATGCGTTCAGTGTGTACCATCACATGAAGAGGAATGGGTGTTGGTTCGGGTGTGGAGCCATCTCTCCGAAGCTTTAGACTTAGAACCAATCGGCCAATCATAACACTGGTCATTCTACCATCGTCTCTGATCAGCTATGGGGTATTCCTGAGGCAAAAACTAACCCCTTACGCAGTGCAGTAGCTATCCAGCCGTCATCAGAGGGAACTCAGTGCGTCCAGCAGAAGATAGGCCTATCACTTACAGTGCTAAGACCTCTTGCAGATCCGTCTAAGCAATAAAATTATAAGATTAGATGGGAATGACTGTGTAAATTATGGAAATACAACTTGCGTGAACTGTCTGGGCTGTGACAAACCAAGCGATGTAATTTGCAAATATCACAACCAAATAGATAGCGCCATCCCTAAGTATACATCGGTACAAGGACCCGCTCCAACTCAATTTCTCTTGACTGTGAAACAGAAGGAGTGAGAAGATGGTGGCATTGAACACCAGAGTCGGAACAAGCCATCCAAGCCAAGCCTTGGTCACGCTGAATGTTTATAGTCAATAATGTTCATCCTGATCGAGGAAAGAGAAACGACGTTACTGCTCTGGATGTACATATAATACACATCCCCAAGTGACTTTACTCTTTGGAAGAACAAGGGCTGTTCAACAACATTGATTAGCAATGGTGGATGGTACCGAATTCAACCTGCTACCTTCAGCTAAATTGAGTGACCATGACATGAAGGAGATCTGGATCAATAGCAAGGGAACAACTATAAAGAGTACCCATTTGCGGCGAGCATGGATGGCATAAACTCTATGGAAAACATTACCCCAATGCTTAGTGCTCTATTTTTCAGGACTTCTCGGTAGTAGGACGCACCTCATTATAAGGATAAGCTCTGCAAATATTGCTGTAACAAGTGTCATAGCACCCGGGAATTTGACAAAGCGGGCACAACTGTACCAGTTAATTAGATGCCTTGCAAAGCATTGTGATTCTCACCTCTGTGGGATGAAACAAGGAGGGGAACGTTCAGAGTTGAGAGTACAAACAACTTGTAAAGCCATACCTCATCTGTCCACTGCGCCACAAACATGCCCCATACCGATATCAAGACACCGGAGAGAGTCAGATATCTATTGAGCAAGTAAAATGCGGCGGCTGCTATTCAAAAGAATTCAAAAAGCCACGAAAATGGAAAAGACTCTGCAACGCACGCAGTGTCAACACTTTCGACCAAATGTGTTCGATTTCCGCCCCGAAGGTAAGGCAGTGATCATAGACAATCAAAACCAGGCCAACCAAGGCCATGCTCTAGATGAAACCAGGAGGTCAGCAACTTGTACGGTAGCTGTCGATGAATGTAGGTCTCACCAGTTGTATACGGCTTGAGAGACGGCAAATGAGGCAAGATTGGCAGGATACTATGCAAGTAACTTACAAGTGATGGCCGGCTGCAATGAGCTCAGGTGTAATCGGAGGGTCTTGTGTCAGGTAGATAGTGGACATTGCAGTAGTAGAGGAGGGCGAAGGTTGGTAGGTAAAATCCTCCGGATAGGCCAACCTGCGACTCTAATATCTTTACATCTCCTTGATCATGATGGTATAAACGTTGGATAGCGCTGCATGAGAATGCTGATTAGGTCAAGAGTTCAAGGTTCCAGTCTCTACGGATATCTGCCATCTAAGCTTGTATACCACTAGTACCATACAGCAACGGCGACTTAAGTGAATGTAGGTAAGGGTGGCGAGCGAGGAAAGGCAACAGCAGAGTGACGGAAGAGCTGATCATCAAGTTAGAAGTGCAACTCAACATAACAAGATGATAAATGATCATAGAAGTGAGCTCAACCACACATACTTGATACACCGTACTTAGCGGATTGACGAATAGAGGTCCATTTGCATATCGCATGTTCCGAGATAGCTGCCCATGAAGTTGTATGCAGTGTACAGCGAGGGTCCGYATCAGACAGTGGTGCTGACAGCATCAGGTGCTCCTGCCGGCTTGTTGATTCTGTATCTTCGAGCTCGTTCAGGGGAGGTGAGATCGGATGCAGCACAAGTAGGTTGCAGCTGTGTATCTTTTTCTACCAACGAAGTGTTGATCGGTGAAGGAAGGAGAGTTCATAATGCACGAGTACTACCACTCTACCAACTTSAGGTCTGAGACACCACAGAGAAAGGGAGATCCTATGGCAAGGCTGGCCGGCGTAATCACTTCTCTTCTACAAGAGGCGCCCTTCGCTTTCCCAATCCCTCAGAGTCACAACTTCTAACTCGATGCAAAAGGGAGCATTGCCAGATCTATCCAACCACCCAGTCTGATAACGCGTTGTGCTAGACGTCAATATATGCAAGGACCAGGTCGCGAGGCGTCTTTAATGCAATAACCTCCTGCGTCGACACGTCAGACACCACATAATCGAAGAAGATGAACAATCCAAGAGGGCTGGGAATCCGGAGGATGACTCGGGGACACACAGAGAAAAGATCTCGTGTGGTTCTCGTCTGGCAATATCGGTAGTACGCTGACGGAGGTATGGTTCCGCAGGATATTGTGTTAGGTTCTATCTCTTCTCTGCAGCATCTTGCATCTGTCTGATATGATAGTCTGGCATGCACATACCTCCTCAACGAGGGCTTTGATTTCACGACGTAGTCCGTGCGAGTTCTTTTGTCGGCAGGTTGCTTGTGCATGGCAAGCTCCTGTATTTGGGGAAACCGGGGTATGTATTTGCTCTGAGGCAAGGGACGAGAACCCTAGATGGTCGTTTAAAATTATAAGAACAATTGAAACTCGGGGTCAATTTCAATTTCCGGACCGTCTGGCTGGACGCCACACACCCTCGGCTTGGCAAATGTTTCAATACTAATAATATAGTTTAATTAGATTATCTGAAGGGGTATAATGCCCCAACACTACAGACACGAAGCCTCTAACTACACCAATAGAAAACGTGAAAGGCGTGGAGGGACGTGCAAAGCAAGGAGCAACCACTCTACTGGTAAACAGCGACAGAGTTAATCTTCCATTGCGCATCTGTAGGGGCGGGTAAGCAAGGAGAAACCACAGCCTTTCCAAGTATGACTTACCAGCGAAGTTCTTGGGGTCCATAACGGCCTCAGCGCAGGTGCCAGGGCATCCAGAGCCACCGTACGCACCCTCACCCCAGTCACCACAAAGGGTGGTATCAAAGATCAGGTTGTGCTCGTAGAAGTGGGAAGCAATGTCACAGTTATCAGAGGGCCAGAATCCTCTAGGTTTGCCCCAGCCGCTCGGGTTGGGTGCTTTGTTYGTGATRTCGGCGGGGATGGATGTTCGGTTGAAGTACCAGATCGAGATACCCTTAGCGGCGACTTCGTGCGCGTACACACCACCATCCTGTGCGTTAAAGTTCTCGCCATAGGTCTGCGTGTCAGATTCCTTGAACCCACAACCGCTGTTGTCGCCGTTGCTGGAGGCGCACTTGCTGTTGAACAGATTGGCGACGGCAAAGTCAGCGAGGGAYTCAGGAATTYTGCATCCATCGCTGGTGTGGACGGCCATCTGGTTTGAGTCGGATTTGTGAACGCCTTCAATGACATCGATTTCACCACCAGCTGGCCAGTTGGGACCGACAGACCTAGAGACGGGTTGATTATTACTACGCGAGTTTAATTGCAATAAAGTATCACTTGCCACCAGGCTGGCCACGTTCCGCATCCGTGGGGAATCGCCTTTATGTCGGCAATAAAGAGACCGTTGTTATAGGCATTAGGGGACGAAATTCGGACCCTTGACGCCAACGTTAGGAATCAGAATTGAAACCAGGTTGCAAGGTATACTTACGATTTCCTGTAATCCCCATGAGCCAAAGTTGAGGTACTGTCAACTGCGAGGATCGTAGTTCCGTTTTCCGTAACATAGGCGAGGTTATGGGCTTTGGCATCATCCACCGCAAGATAGTCGACCCTGCCATTAGTGGGGTCGTTATCACTCCAGAAGTGCCATTCGCTGAGCGAGTGGTATCAACAACAAATCCAGAATATCAGCGGCCGAAACTGCACGTACTCGAGGAAGTCTACACCCTCATAGTAATCGACCAATGTGTAATTGGTCTTGGTATAGGTAGGCGTAGTGTAGCTGTTGGCGTCGCGGCCAGCATGCGTCCCGGTATGTCTCCGACGGTGAGAAGGACCAAAGCTGGAGGCAGAAACTGCGAGAGGTAGAGAAATGAAGGCAAAAAGGACAGAACGCATTTTCAAAGAGAACGTGAGGTGCTGGAGGGCGTAAAGAGTTGGACAAAAGGGACAGCCAACTGACGAGGCGGAATGGGAGGACTGAAAGCTGTTGGAAAGATTGCAGAACTTATGTACTGGGATCACCGTGGAGCCAAATTGGTATAAGATTGCCACCCCGCACACGCTAATGAGCTTCTAGCCCGGATCAACATTTGTCGTCGTTACCTCATAATTAGATGAGGCGCCAGGAGGACAATCACACCACCTGGAGAAGCATCGAGTCGCAGATTTCATAGGAATCGAGTGTAGTTTTGCAGGAGTCTGTGTCACTGTGTGCAAGTCCCGCACGAAGTACTGCAGCAGTCTCAGTCCAGCGCAGAACTTGGTCAGGGAAATAGTGTGAAAACAGATCGGTAGGGGCTCTCATGTAGATTTTAGAACCAGTAAACCGGAATGCATATATACGCGGATTCGCGGAGGTCCATGACCGCGCCTGTGATCTTTTAAGTGCTCGAACAGTGTGATGAGTTACTGGAACATTTTCTTTCTTATCCATCGCACAATGTCGTCCCTTTCAATGTCAGGAAGCACCCGTAGAGACGATTTCCTTCAGTTCGTGGTGGTGGCTAGAGTTCAACCGTCGAACTTACGGAAAAGGGATGTTTTGAGGCGAGAACTTACCCGGTTTTATGATCACTGCCTCCAAGCAGTTGAGCTCTTACTCTCACATTTCAAAATTCAACACTCACCCTTCAGGCGTTTTGCAGGGACTTGATGTGGACTGAATGTAGCGAAAGTCAATCATTCAAATCATTGTATCCCTTGGCGAGTATATCTGCAGTTTGGGTTTAAACACCTTTTTCAACAATAGTAGTATGGATTGGACACCATTGGCACTATAGACTCCACTCAAGCCGATGATTCTATCTACTGAAATCTGGGGTACTCTACAAGCTCATTTATTGACGCCGTGTTGTGAATCCAAACCTCCCAATCTACGCGGTCGTATACAACTTCAAGGCAAGTCGTTGGATGCTCTAGTATAGCCCTCGTTACTAATTGAATATCGCAGGATATACTAGGGAGCCAGGATGAGCGCGGAGAATGTTGTGCAGATGCATGAAAGGACCGTAGCCTCCAATACATCTTACTCGGACGTCTCGTATCTTATCTCCCTCAACTTCCATCAACTTTAAGTTGCCTCTCGGTACTGTAAAGACCTATGACAAGGTAACCCCTTCAAATGACGAGCATCTAGTATTCAGACAGCCTGCGAGTGATAATTGACTAACGATATGTTCATCCAGGCGCGGTACTTCTAGTAGTAAATTCAGGGAACTTCTTTCCATATCATCCTTCCCAAGTTCCATTACGTCGGAATTTCTCCAATTGAGGCTACTATCGGGCGCGCGAAGCGAAGTTCGATGATGTACGAAAGTCATGATAGCTCCGGTGTAGTCATTGCTCAAAAACCAGGCGACGCGTAAAGTTGTTAGACTCTCCTCCTAACCACCTCGCCTTGTGCGAGCCTACCACCACAAGCACTACTTCAACCTCCAACCCCTCTTCCTGGGGAACTCCACACTCTTTTTTCACGACTATGTCTCATTCTCAGGAAGCTCGCCGTCAGCCCAAGATTGACGTTCACTACGCCCAGCCTAACCAGGCCGTCGACCCATTCGCTGACCACAATTCACCCCCTTATCAACTTCACGACAACCAGTCTATGGCTACGCTGGGCCGACCATCTACCGGCTCTCCAACTGCCAGTTCACCTATATCGTCTGAGTTTGGCAGCGACTATAACGAGGATCAACCTCTGGGCTATGGTCAGAACTTCGACGGTGGTTTCTATCCCCCAGGGTATGTGGACACACTCCTCTTACGTCGTACCTTCCCACAATACCTTCGATCAGGAATGCCAATCCAGAAGCGGCGTTTGGACGTGCTGGATCGCTGAGAAGCAATCATTCGGGCGTCGACGGTGCATGGCGTCGGCGACAGACCATCAGGCGCGGGGTCACCAGGAAGGTCAATTTGACGAACGGAAACTTCGTGGCTGAATACCCCGTTCCAACGCCAATTATCAGTGCAATCGAACCAAAGTATCTGAATTCGAAGAGTACTGAATTCACGTATGTAACAAGTTTTGTCAAGTGTTAGACGCATTGTCTCCGTATCTAATATCGGTTCTAGACACATGCGATATACTGCAGCTACTGTCGACCCTGACGAGTTCACGGAGGAGAATGGATGGTCGCTTCGGACGAAGATGTATGGTCGGGAAACCGATCTGCTTATTGCAGTGACTTCTTACAACGAGGACAAGACACTTTACGCGCGGACGTTACACGGTGTCATGCTAAACATCCGAGATATCTGCAAGACGAAACAGTCGAAATATTGGAGGTCTCAGGTGGAGGAGGGGAAGTCGAATTGGCAGAGGATCACCGTTGCACTGATCGTCGATGGGTTGGAGGCTATGGACAAGAGTGTGTTGGATCTGTTAGCAACAGTAGGGGTTTACCAGGACGGTGTAATGAAGAAGCAGATTGACGAGAAAGATACCGTTGCCCATATATTCGAGGTACGCGAGTGACTTCTGTCACATTCAGGCCCGCTTATACACGGTTTCCATTCCCAGTACACCACACAACTATCAGTTGATACGACTCCTCAGCTGGTTCTGCCTCAAGCTGAAGACCCTAACAATCTGGTTCCTGTACAGATAATCTTCGTCCTCAAGGCTAAAAACCAGAAGAAAATCAATTCCCATCGTTGGCTCTTCAATGCCATCGGTAAAATATTGAACGTAATGTGATTTATATTTCATTCTCAACCATGGAGACTCATGCCAGTGGTCGCGTAGCCTGAATCTTGCGTGTTGATTGATGCTGGTACAAAGCCTGGCCATAAATCGATTTACTACCTGTGGGAAGCCTTCTACAATGATCCCAATCTAGGTGGATGCTGCGGAGAGATTCACGCCATGATCAAGGGTGGAAAGAAGCTCTTGAACCCTCTTGTCGCTGCACAGAATTTCGAGTATAAGATGTCCAATATTCTTGGTGAGTTCGAAGGGAATCCAAAATCTTGTTGTGCTCCAGCTGACCCGTCGTCTCAGATAAACCCCTCGAAAGTAGTTTTGGCTACGTCTCTGTACTCCCTGGTGCATTCTCAGCATATCGATATCGTGCTATTCTGGGACGTCCGTTGGAGCAATATTTCCATGGTGATCACTCGCTGGCCGACCGACTAGGTCCCAAGGGAATTTATGGGATGAACATTTTCACGAAGAACATGTTCTTGGCCGAGGATCGTATCCTGTGCTTTGAGCTCGTAGCTAAGAAGGATGCTCGATGGGTCCTCACGTACGTGAAGCCAAGTAAGGCAGAGACGGACGTACCAGAGACTGCTGTCGAACTGATTGGGCAACGTCGACGGTGGCTCAATGGTTCATTTGCTGCTTCATGTGTAAGTGGCCTGAACCTCTGGTGGAGAAACATGGCTTGCTAACCGGTGGGATACAGTACGCGTTGGTGAACTTCTTTTCGTTCTGGCGGTCAAATCATGGCATCATTCGCATGTTCTTCCTTCATCTTCAAGCCATCTACAATATCGCCTCCCTCATCTTCTCATGGTTCGCAATTGCCAACTTGTGGCTCACGTTCAGTATCGTCATTGGTCTACTTCCTGAGGTGGAACCTCCAAATGCACCGGTATATGTCTTTGGGACTGAAGTAGTGGTGAGCCTGTACCTATTTCCATGCTATTCCTATTGCTCATCGAGTACATCACACGGACATCAGACGCATTGGGTCAATTTGTCGTTCAAGTGGCTCTACTTATCTTTCTTGGCTCTGCAGTTTGTCCTTGCGCTAGGAAACCGGCCGAAAGGAGAGCGCGGTCTTTATACACTTACTCTTTGGTAAGATTACAGCTCAGTGATACATTCACCCTGTATGTTCTGATTTCTCTGGCGTATACAGGGTCTACGCATTCCTTTCAATTTATCTCCTTCTATGTTCTTTCTGGTTAACTATACTTGCGTTTGGTGTTCGTTCCGTTTTAGAGTCAGTCTTTGTCTTGGTCTAACTATGAAGGCACACAGGACTTCGGATCGATGTTTGCTGGGAAGACTATTGCCGAAGCACTATTTGGCACGCCTGCTGGGGCTCTCATTGCAGCGATGGTTTCGACGTATGGCATTTATCTCATATCCTCATTCTTATACGTGCGTATGTTGCTTGCTTTGTTGTCATAGTGCTCCTGATGTTTCTCTGTAGCGTGATCCATGGCATATGTTCTCGAGCTTCATCCAGTACCTCTTGATCGCTCCTAGTTTTACCAATATCTTAAACGTTTATGCCTTCTGTAATCTGCACGATGTACGTGGGTTGGGTCTCGCCCTGATCACTCCATGGAATACTCACTTTTTGAAAAACAGGTATCCTGGGGTACGAAAGGTAGCGACAAGGATGACGCTCTGCCTTCCGTGTCGTCTAAGAAAAGCAAAGGCGCCGACGCCCCTCAAGTTTTGGACAAAGTCAAGCCTCAAGAGGACGTCGATGCTGCGTTCAAAGAAACGGTTACCCGTGCTATCACGAAGACACGCACGGTTGAAGCTGTTGAGAAACCCACTATGGACGACGCGAATAAAACGTTCCGTACTCGTCTCGTTGCTTGCTGGATGCTCAGTAATGCTGCGCTGTCGATCGCTATCGAGAACATCAATGGCCTCCCGAACGAGAAGGATCCAGATCAGGATGCGAAAGACTTGAAGGCCAAACAGAGCATCTATTTCAACATCATTCTTTACTCTACATTCTTATTATCGTTTATTAGATTTATGGGGGTACGTTTCTCACTAATTCCGCGACCTGTATGTTTCCCTGACATTCTCTCTCTAGTGTCTTTACTATTTCTTCCGAAGAAATCTCTTCAGATGTTGCAGGAGAAACTGAACGATACAGTGACTTGAGAAAAGAAGAGAAAGAAGGCATCTTTGTTGATACATATACCGCCGGATATCCTACGCTATTGCGTAGTATCCTAATATCCACAACTATACATTCCTAGCACCTACTCATTCTGTGCTATATACTTGCTATCGATAGGAATTCGACCTCGTACGATGTGGCGTGGCGTGAGAAAATGGTAATAACATCAGCTTATGTAACTCTTGAAGGTTCAGATGACTCATTGTGATCTTCCTCTCGACCACCATCTTCCAACAATCCTGAGGACTTGGCGCTATTTACCTAGAATGTTCTGCAAAATATTATCTCTCGCTTGTAGCACCAACTTTTGAACAAGAGCCAACCCAATTTACCATCGCCAGCTTTTACATAATGATTTGGAAACGTAAAACACAACTGAAAATTGAAATGCAGTTGGGTTCAATAATGCAGCTAACGGGACGCTATATCATGCTAGCAGCCAGCTTGCTGTCAGCGGTCTATCATCGGCGTCAATGATTCACGATATTGACACCAGTGACCCACTTAGGACGGGCCTCTCCCTTCAGAACCGGACATGTCTTATACAAACTCTAAACTTCAGCACAAGAAAATGTACCCTGATGCTCTTGGAAGCGCATTGGAAATACAATACTTCTTGGCGGGAGGAATCCAACGATGTCAACTTCGCCTATAAAGGGGATCTATAACTCCTACATAGAGGCCGTTTAGATTCCGTGTTTAAGTCATTATCCACATTGCCATGATTCGCATTTTCACTAATCTCTTGTTCGCCACCTCTGCCTTCGCCTTCCTTCGCCGACATAACAGTGGTCTCACTGTCGAGATCTCGGGACCATCTCCCACAATCGCATCTATTAGGGACTTGAACTTCACGGTTTCCGTGGTGAACACAGGATCTGGGGCCTAAAAGTACTTAAGTATGGTACCGTCCTGGATAATTTGCCGACCAAATCCTTCACTGTCACCAAAGTTGAGTCAGGTTTGACTGTGGCATTCACAGGAATCAAGGTAAGCTTGTTGAACAGCGTCTGGCGTTAACTCTGACCAATTTCTCTCTCTGTAGCTCAACGTGGATCTCGATGCCTCAGATAATGTGTACATCACCATTCCAGCAGGTGGGACTGTCTCAGTGACGCATTCAGGTAGATTCACACCTAAGTATCTTTGGTGTCTCACCTAACTGACACCCTCACAGTGGCCGACTTGTACGACTTTGCTTCTGCTGGCGTTGGAGCATTCTCCTTTGCTCCAGTTACCAACTTCAGGGTTGTGGATACTGTTGACAGATTGTTTGCTTTTGATCTGTCTGAGGTCGAAGTCAGCGCCCCCACCGTCGTTGTCAACGTTTCCGGAGATGTAGTCAAGCGGGACAACACCTTCAAGCGTGCCTCCATTGACTGCAATAACGCCAATCGTGCCTCGTTCATTCAGTCTAGGTCAGTCTATGCCGTTTCCGGTCTAAAACACTATTCCAAACTATGACACACAGCTACGCCGAGGCAAAACATCTTGCATCTGTTGCGTTGAACTATACCTCTCATCATGGTGCCGACTCTCGCTTATTCAAAAACTATTGGGGAGACAATAATGTTGACGATGTTACGGCCGTTCTGGACCTTGTCGCCACCGAATCCAGCCTTTCACGGAGGTGCGATTACTGTCTCTACAGGGGTGCCTCTGGAAACTGACTTCAGTACTTCCAGTTTAAGCTGCACGGACAAGTTTCGTGCGTGCCAGTCTGGAGTTATCGCGTACACAGAAACCAGGTCTTCTAATGTATGGCTCTATCTAATTGCACTTTCTCTTCCTGATGAATCCCTAGATCTATTACTGTGATATCTTTTTTAATCGTCAAGTGGCTACCGCTGAGCTGTGCCAAGGAGCAACCGTCGAGTCTCGCAACGTCCGAGGTGGAACCACTCTTCACGAGGTACAGATCCACCCTGAGACATCCATACTTGATCTTAATCTATCTCGTAGCTTACGCGTGCCACTTCCGGCACTGACGACGTTACCTATGGATGTGCGAATGACCAGAGACTATCTAATTCTAATAAGATCCGCAACGCCGATAATTACAACGTCAGTGCTGGGTTTATTCTAGTCCTTGATTGCGAAAGCAACTGACATGATTTTTGCAGTGCTTCACAACTCAGGTCTACACTGATACCCAATGCTAGAAAGCGTCAACGGGAGCAGCGTCCCTTTGCAACAGTGCTGCTTAGTAAATAATCCCATCGCAGAATCGTATGATGTTCACGTATACTCTTTAAATTCTATGCTTGGTCTCCCATGGTGTTGCAGTTTGGCCGTGATCTGACTAATAGAGGACTATCGTACGTTCCATTCGATCCCCTTTTTTATACTGTACAATACCGCTCATATATATACGTCGCTCATCAGTCTGATTCTATGTACAGCTCTCTTCCTCTTTTGTTTGTCACGTTTTCGTCTGGAGAATGGCCATGGAATCGGAATCGAAGGAGTTGCGCAGTGCGATAGTGGCACACGACACAAACCCAACTCACTTCAGTGGTTTCTTTAGGCGGTGGACCCTGCGGGTCACCGTAGTGGTTGTACTCGTCATAACTTGTCGTTGGCTGGACTCTATCAGGGTGCGCAGTGATACACGCATCGAATTTATTTCCATCCCATATACTCACTCCTTTTCGTTTCTCAGAACCGATTCTACGCCTTCGAGCCTCAGTTCCTGCATTCCCTTGCCCAAGAAGCTATCGCGGTTTCTCCCAAAGATGACATGCCGGCCATCATCAACCACATCGTCAAGAATTTGACTGAAACATATCCAGAAACAGATAGAGAGGTCCGCCTGAATACAGACACCTCCGAGTGGATGTTCAATAATGCTGGTGGCGCCATGGGAGCAATGTACAGCATACACGCATCGATTACCGAGTACATTATCATCTTTGGTACTCCCGTCGGAACAGAAGGGCATACGGGAGTACACAATGTTGACAATTACTTCAACATTCTCGTCGGGGAGGAGTGGGCATGGAGACCACCACATCTAGAGAGAGAGGTCTATCCTCCCGGGAGTGTCCATTACCTTCCTAGGGGGACGGTGAAGCAGTATAAAATGCACGAAGGGTGTTTTGCGTTGGAATACTCCCGAGGTAAAGCTCATGATATGGCCTACCTACTTTGACTGACCCTATGATGCTTACCCTCATAGGATGGATCCCTTTGATGCTGCCGTTCGGATTTGCCGACCTGTTCAGCTCTACTCTCGACATGGGTACACTTTGGCCCACGGTGAGGATAACAACGCGGGAGATGTTTCTTAATCTACTTCTTGGTAAGGTATAGATCATGTACCTGCCTTGAAACTCTTAGATCATGTCCTATAACGATAGCATGTGTTTGTGTCGCATCAAACGTACATTTCTTCTTAGGAAAAGGGGAGAGTCGGGACACGGCCAATTTAAGTACAAAGGGACTGACGAATCGGCAAGTATTCCTATACTCTACGAACTGTCAGGCTTTACAATCCCATGACGGATCGACGAACAAGTCTTGACGGGAGTGGGAAAGGGTCTTCCGGGTTGGGGGGAACAGGAAGCGACCCGTGGATTTGATCGCGGTTCTGGCAAGAGCTCGTGCAGTCACCTGCTCCCGGAGTAATTTCAATGGCATCCTCCCCTAGCACACCCCCGAGACGACCTCCAGGCTGAACGAGCCATTTGGAAGTATTTACGTCTTGGAATGTCTGCCGCGCAGCCTCTGCAGAGTCTTTTCCCAGGAGCATCTGGTGAAACCCAGTAGGATCGTCGGCTTGCGCAACAGCGTCGATTCCATTCCCGAAGTTCACCTATATATAAATAATGTCACCAAAGTGTTCTTCGGTTGTCTGTTGTCCAATATTACGCACCTTGCTTGTGAATTCGTTAAGGAAGTAGAAGACGTCGGGCCCGAGGGTATGTGTGTATTCAATTGGAGACCCAAATTCTTGTTCAGCTTGAAGTGCTCCACCTTGAGCACTGTCCACCACCTGGAGCTTGTACTCTCCCCCGTCGGTCTGGATGATGACCACCGCACGGTCGTCCTTCACTGTGAGTCTAGTAAGACGTGGATTTGCCAGCTGAGCTTCCGTGAGTGTAGGAGCCTTCGATGCAAAAATAATAGTAGGCTCGGTGACGAGACGCAGCTCGTGCAATGCCCCAGTGAGAGTGTCTGGAGCACGGTTCTATCGTTAGCCTTGGCTCTTGGGTATTGAAGGGGGATGTACATACAATTGGTCACCGTCAACGTCGTAGGTTCGAAGTCAAAGAAGTTATGAATGCCACGGAAAGCGATTACATCGGTGATAGGGATGCTTTCTTTGTCGAGCTTCACCTCGTCTCCTTCAGCAGGATCGTAGGTCACCCCATTAATAGTGACCGCGATGTCGCCACCGGAAAATTTGGCGACAGCGCTGGTGGCAACAACGAGAAGACTGAGGATCAATTTCATATCGTGGTCCGATGGTTTCTAATGCTGAATATCCAGCCACCTTTTATACAGAACTACCGATAGAGATGAACCCGTGTTCGGAGTGTTTTAAAATGAAAGAAGCTGTAGAAACCGAAGAGGATTGGGAACACAAGATGTAATCCATGCGCAGTTCCTGGTCGGAGTAACTAGATGTCTCTCATTGGACTTCAAGAGGGGAACGATGCGAGAACGTGGGAGTAAAACAATCAAATGGAAACAGGATGGGAAGTCTTTGCAGACTCCGGCGGTTCTGAGACCTAACTCGACAACGGATAGCCTCATTTAGTGCTCATAGGTCCTGCTTAACAATATATCAGAAGAAAAAGAAACTCTGAGTTAATGTCGTGGTCACTGAGGTATTAATCCATATTCCTTAGCCTGCTCTGAAGAGAGAAATTCACCTCGCACCAACAGCCTGCGAAAATTATGGGTATTACATTCCTACATAGAAGCGCATCTCATTTCAATAAGTGGATATCGTTCATCTGTGGGAAACATATTTGAGTTGATAAGGAGGACTTTGATGAGATGACTGAAAGAGTAAGGCGAAAGCTTATACTGCCACTACCCCGGGCTACATGTTTTGCTTGGCGTGCGAAATTAAAAGGTAAATATAGCCCTCTATCTGATCTCCCCGGATTTCTTGTGACGGAAGTAAAAACCTGACAACTGACAGTAATAAAAGGCGAACATTCTAGGGTCAGACTCTCCATGCCGTCTGTTGCCTCTGAGATTTGAGCGCTCTTCTTTGGAGAAATTCATAAGCCTTCCTGGGGGTGGTAAATTGCATCCTAAACTTGAAGGCCACAATGAACTACTTGATAGACTGTGCGCCCAGAGGTCGGCCAGCTGAAGAAAAGACGACAACGTGTATGACCTGTGTCTTCGCAGCAGGTCGCTAATTCTTCAAACGCTTGGAGATAGATACGATGCCTGTGGGATCTATGTATACGTAGTGACGCGTACCCTTCCTTCACCCTCACGGTCTTGCGTGCAACAACAATTGCTCGTTGATGTAGAGCCNAAAGTCTCTATGATACCGCGGCAAGTCTCACCTAGAAGCGTTTATCGAGTATTCTAGTTGTACCCAAGAATTCAACTTCGAGTCAAGAAAACACCGGCCAAAACCGTCGTCCAGTAGGGAAAAACATAAGAACTATACAGATTGATCACGATATCTACTACATATCACGTTATCCTAGTTCTATGTAGACTCTCCCAAAGGTCTTTGCACAGAGTCAGGCATTGATCCATGTGCCCACGAACGAAAGGGGAAACGTAGCTGCAATTGACAACCTATCAGAAACCGTGAACTCAACGAAACGAGCTACGTCCTCTCGAAATATTTGACTCCATCCTCAAAACAACCCTATCATCGGCCTGCTTCAGCCTCAGAGTATTGGTAGTACTGAAAATGGGCGATTTAGCCTTGAATTCGACCCACGCAATGGAAACTTGTGCCGTAGCTGCATTGTATTTACTATATGTTTGTTTACAAAGGATGGGGACTGAGGAAAAGAAAAGGTGAACAACGCGTACTTGTGTTCGATTATTCGGTGCTCTGCTGTTCCAAAATGCTCCGCAAACGGTAGAAAGACGAGTCAGAAGCCTACCAAAGAGATTTTTCGTCGAGGTTGTTATAATATTCTTCTCTCTTGCCGAAAAATCAATACTCCGCCAGCAAGTCAGGAGGTCACACTAGGAGAGATGTGATTATATTAGGGAGGACCTAAGTGGACTTGATTTTTCTCACTGTATTGAATATTCAAATGTGTATGAAGCTAAGATAGAGATTCTGTCAAGATTCTGTACATGTCACGGTGGAATTTAGACCGTCACGTTGCTGTCACGGTCAATCTCAGGCTACTGAAAGTTAACTTAGACCGACAACAACCACTGTTACAAGAGGAAACTCAAAGCACTCTTGAGGAGCATCTTCAAGGAAAGGAAACTTCTATCCGGAAAAATGGCTGGTAGAAAGCAGCCAGTTTGAGTAAAATCGGACCATTTTTGGGGGATGCAAGTGGTCATTAAAACAGGATCAAATTCTCAGTGAATGCACGGCATTCTAATCTGAGTCGTTGAAGTAATTGTACTCGTACATCTCTCCGTTTGGTAGATACCCGCATCCGCGTCTGTAGAGTTCATCCTCTTCATCATCGATATCATAATCATCATACTCATCGGAATCCGATTCAAAAAGCTCCTCCAATGTAAGATCCAGTTGACGGTCATCCCAAGAGCGCGAAAGCAAATCTGGTCGTACTTGAGCAACCAGCTTGATGGCTTCGTATTGAGTACTGCCTTGCCACCATCCCTTCTCAGGCAGGTACTCCTTCGAATGGGCGAACCAACACTTGTCTCCGTATTCACAGTGCCCGATAAGCCAAACATTGCACACATTCCTGCCCCTAAAATAATATGGAGTTTATGGACTCTGAGGACGGAGAGAATATGAACGTACAGCTCATCACGAGTGGCATAGAGCCTATCCGGTGCATGTTTGTACTTGCACCATTTAGCCCCCTTACTACACCCATTAGGTTTCTTGTTATAATGTCTGCATGGAATACCATTCCCAACGAGCTCGAAGTCGCTAGAATCGCTGTCGGTTACATCGTCACACGCGGGTGTATCAAGAGGGGGCTGGAAGTCTTGTCGTTTTTTCGGGGGCTTGTATTTGTCGAGGGTTTGGTCACGGCCGTATCCGTACTTCTTGAACCTATCATCCGCTGAGGCACGGCCAGACTTGTACAGCTTGTTAAACGTTTTGTAAGCCGCGCGCGTCTTCTTTTTCTCTGTCACAAAGACAGGGTCGTCCGGAGACAGTAGCATACAGGCTTCGAAGTCTAAGTTCACGAATTAGTATCAGATAGAGATGGAAAGCTAACAGCGCCTGGTACCGTCCATTGCCTTGGCAAAATCCAACATCTCTCTCCTTGCGATCCCCCTACGATAGCGTGCTTTCAAATGCCCGGGATCCCGATCCAAGACGGCACTACAAGTATCTTCTGCTTCAGAGAACCTACATGGTGCCAATGACAATTGAGAAGGAGATTAGCGATGTGAGGGATTAGCCTTACATCCCGAGTTTCAACGCTGATGCAGCCAGATTAGCCAAGTATGCCGGAACTGGTTTGTGCTCCTCAATCGCCGCCTGATAGAGGGCTACAGCAACTGCGTACTCTCCTTTCCTAAAGGACTCGTCGGCCTGTGATCATCAGGCGTATAGAAACTGAGAAATTAATGGAACCATACCCGTTTTTTCAGAGCTTCTCCTGTGCTCGACTTCTTCTTCGATACCAAAGCCCGTTTCGTCCTGCGTGCTTCTACTTCGTCCTCTCTAGGCCTACGTTGGGTTGTCATTGGTACCGAAGAAGGCATGGTAGTTTGTATGTAATTCTCTGTGTTCTTGAAGGTCTCTGGAGTGAGAACGACTGGCTCGAATGGCTTTGGAGATACCAATACATTTAATGGTACGCCTGCCATAGCAAGGGCAACCCGAGTGCTCCCCTCCTCGGAGTTGACGTCGCCGATGTAGCCTAGGTATCCTCTACCTACTTCGGCGTACGCACACGGACAGTCTTCCGGATTAATTGGGAAGGCTTCGGGAGCAAAAACAAAAGATTCGACGCGTGATTTCGCAGATGGATTGTAGATGGTGTGTCGGAAGGAAACCCCGGATAGTGTCAAGGCTTTAACACTATAGGAATCCAGGAGACCTTCCCATCGGTCTGACGTTAAATAAGTAGTTGTCCTGTAATAGTTTCCTTGCTTCCAGGGCAATCCAAACTTCGTGAAAAATGGCTGAATTGCGGGTCTTGAGAAGCCACTGCTGAAACCTCCGCAACATATCAGGGTACCACCGTTCTTGACGAAGTGGACTAGAGATTCAAGAACTCCTGCGTTGGGTTTCTCTGAGATAGCCGAGTCAAAAGATACTACAACGGATGGCTTTTTGGAGCCCTTCATATGCCTCTTGTACTGTGCAGGGGTTTCGGCCCATGCCACTGTGATCCCAGGGCACGCCTCTAAGGAAGGAACTAGTTGGTTGGAGAGTTGTTCCGAGAACTCTCTTCCATCCAAAAGCGATAGCAGTAGTATCTTTTTGAGGAAGAAGTAGAGGCCATTTGANAGGGAGRGTAGTGTTGGAAGGAGTGAAAGAGTTTCAAATTGGTTTCAACCGGCGCTGCTACGTCTAATACTGCACCTGATTGAGACGTAATGACAATGAGTCAGCGACTCACGTGGGCGCGAAGCATATTTACCCAGGTCCAAGTAGCAATTTCAGCCTTGACGGCCCGTTTTCCTTTCCCCATCGCGTCTACCATGACCTGAACTCGTGAACGACGCTCCCAAACTACAATTATATGCTACATGGAAAGGTACCATACCTATCTACTCCTGCAACTCCTTTCAACTACGACTGCCTCCAACTTTTCCCCTTGTTTTCTCCGTTTCCCGTTTCTTATGTCATCTCAACGTTCCATGCATTCAAAATTGAAATCGTGTGGTCATGACCGTGAAATAGTTGGTGTATATCATTAAATTCTTGCTCCGCTTCACCCAATTTTTTGAAGGTCATCCTGGACGTATTCCAAGTGTAATGGTACTGTTACTACAGGCACTTCGCGACTCCCACATTTAGGCATTGAAATACGTTATACTGCTTCCGCTACTGGACCTTTGCAATTCGGAAAATCTTTCGCTATCACAGGACCCATTCTCTATTGCAACCTTGACGGGCCGGCGGCGCTTTGCCTAACGTTCTCCAGGTCAAATTATCCTTGCGCAATCGGGTCCTATATTCCGCAAGTTACTTATGATGATGGGTCCTATAAAAGTCCACATTCGCGCTTGTTGCTTTCCATACACCCACCATGGTTTTTGTTTTTGGACAGATCTTAGTGCTTCTCTCTTTTGTTCGAGGAATTCTTGCGGCGTCTCGTACAACACCCCCGGCTGGCGCGATTACTGTTGGGTCGCAGGGAACGTACGACACCATCAACGACGCGCTCGCATCCTTGGATGACAGCAGTAGCGCAAGTATCTTCATTTATCCCGGCACCTACAAAGAACAAGTTTATATCACCCGTTCTGGGGCTTTAACCGTACGAAGATTCCCTCTTGTCACTGAGGCGCTCGTATGCCAACTCTAATTGTAGATCTATGGCTCAACAACTGATACAACATCATACAAATCCAACTCCGTCCTGATCACCCACAATCTATCCGCCTCGCAGGCTGGGTCCAATGATGCTTCGGGCACGTTACGAGTACACAAAAACAACTTTAAGATGTACAATGTCGATGTCGAGAACTCATATGGCGCAGGGACAGACTCCCAGGCTATTGCGATTAGCCAATACGGAAGCAAGGTCGGGCTGTACGGGTGTGGATTCTACGGGTACCAGGATACGTTGTTGGCGAATGCGGGTACACAAGTGTATCTGAAGGGGTACATTGAAGGCGCGACTGATTTCATCTTCGGGCGGGGAGGGCTGGCGTACTTTGGTGGTAATACGATTGGAGTTGCGGATAAAGGATGGATCACAGCCAGTGGCAGACAATCAGATGATAGTGGGAGCTGTATGTTCTTTCCAACATTTGTGCTCCCGCACTGACACGTTCGGTTAGATGTCTTTAATTATAACACTATTATGCAAGCTCCTGGTGGAAGCAGCAATGCTGTTGGAAATGCGTATTTTGGCCGCCCATGGGGTGCTTATGCGAAGTAACTTCACTTGATAGTTCATCCTTCTCATTGACTTATCTCTTCCAGGGTCATCTTCAAAAACACGGATGTCCAACTCAAACTCAACTCTRCCCTCTGGTCAGTTTGGAACACTGGAGATGAGCGTACCTCCAACATCCTCTTCGGAGACTACAACACCACTGGCTCCGGCGTCTCTGGTGGAATCAGCAGACCGAGTTTTGCCACACTTCTGACGAAGAGTCAGGCGGATGGGTACAGTATTTCGAGCGCTGTGGGAAGTGACTATGCAAGTTGGGTTGACGCTGAATATCTTATTTGATATAGTAGGACCATTGGCCTTGCCCTGTATGAATCAATGAATTTCATGCACTGTGTTGCCTTGGGATTGAAAGCTTGACTTGAATCTTGGGGGGTGTATTGGTCTGTGAACCATTTTCTCATCACAGCCTCCCGGGGTTGGTAATCTCGTAGGGTCTACGTACATGCCACCGATAACATACGGATTTATCGAGGGTATGGTTTTCATGCACCCAAAAACGGCAACTACGGGGGCGTTCGATCAATGATTTTAAATTCCTAATGAAATCTCTCACGTGTTATTTGTGCCTTTGCCTCATACTACACCATGCTTCTGAGTCTGTAAATCTCGTATAGAAATTCAGGATGAAAATCGTTCAGTCAACGTCATAAGCTATCCGATTAGTCTTGTCGGGAAAGTATATTCCGCCTCGTGTCAACTTCGGTTCCTATCCTCTCCCACGACAACGACCAGATAAAGTTTAAGTTTGAGTCGGTGAATGAGATGGAGCCAACGCCTTCATCAGTGTGTACTACCTAACTTCTGGCTGGAGGTTTCACGGGATTCACCAAGATATGCAGCCTACCTCTGGAGTCACAACCCCTCTGGTCACAAGAGATCCAGAATACTATCACCCTAATGCCGATGTAGTAATTCTTGTGAAGGATACACTGTTTCGAGTAAGTGATCAATATTGTATGGTTTCCTTTGAGCCAACTAAAATCAAATTTCCTGCTGGTAGGTTCACCGTTTTATGCTCGAACGGGATGGATCCATGTTTTCACATATGTTCAAATCTTCTCAGACGGGAGACGACGAGAAGACGCAAAGGGTGCAACACTGTGAAGATGATGATCCACTCTCTCTGTTCGATACTGTTGAAGAATTTAGGGCACTATGTTGGGCATTGTACGCGTTGTATGTCATTGTGGTTTATCACTTGTCTGCTTCTAACCAACCTCATATGTCTTGTTTTGCATAGACCGCTGGAGATTCAGAAGCAAGATACCGTCGAGGCGGATATACCAAGGCTCCTTTCGTTGGCTGTTGTCACCAACAAGTACACCTTTACAACAATAGAGAAATGGTGCACGAACGTGATCTACCTACATTGCTCTGGATCTACGACAGGGTTAGATTATCTCTCTACGTGTCCTGCCGAGTCTCTATYCCAAGTGCTGCGTATCGCCAGCAATTCCGACTTGCCAGATTTGTTTCGCGTATTAGAAGATAGCTGGCTTGCGCGGCTCTCCTCCCCAGACTCCGACCTGTCCATCGACTATGCCCTGGATATTGCGGAGCAATACCATTGGCGTAGCTTCCAAGGGAAGTTATACTACCGACACCTAGTCAGTATACCCCCGACAGACCCAGATCACGATCACACACTATCTATTTCCCTCCCGCATACTCTTCGAGAACCACATAACCAACGTCTTCTGCGTGGGTTCTACTCCCTCTCCATGTTCTGGGACCGTTTCACGTCCCAACGCCGTGATGTACCGATAGCACAGGGTTGCGATCAAGCCCATTTCCATACCCACTATTGTGTTCCCAACGCGTACAAGCTGTGGACCCATTTATTCGGAGAGATGCCGCAAACTTTCAAGGCGGTCGACGTGCAGGGTAAATTGATGTATTTGATGAGGACGATGGTGAGAGCTCCAATGTGGCAGTCTATCCAACCTGCCTGTCAGAAACTCGTATCGGAGGAGCTCTTAAAGCTTTCGATGAAGACGGATGAGTGGATGGCAGATCACTTTCTGGGGCCCATAGAGAGAAAGGAGATGTACTAGATATGTTCTGTCTTGCAATTGGCGATCCTGGACAGTCTTTGTATACCCTTAATTCTTGACCTTCGAAAACCTTGAGCTCTCGGTCTTTCTGCGTGTACAATCAGAGTATTTGGTTGACGTGTATTGGAGAGGCAATTACACGAGTTTTCAGTGCAGGTTGCAACCATGAGGTGCTGCCTTGATCTGATAGGTCGAGTGGTGGACACGTTGTGCTGTCTCTTTGTCTTTCACCAGTCCCATCTTGCATAGTAGTGAGTGGTCTCAGGCCAGTCCTCTGACCAGCTTTTCATTATTAGTTGACCTTGGGAATAGTTTAGATGATCGTTCGACGGGATAGCTTGATGTTGTCTCCAGGAGATGCGTTGAAAGAGTTGGCCGAACTACAACGTCGACAAGTAAAAAGGAACAAAAGGGTAGAAGCCCTACAAGCTCTAGTTTTCCAACATAGAGCACGGCTTGCACCGATCAACAATGTTCCTAACGACGTACTTGCAGAAATATTCAAGCATTGCCTCCCTATCGGTTACAATTCTGCGATTAGTATCAACGATGCGCCACTCGTCCTGGGACGTGTGTGCAGTCGATGGCGGACTGTAGCGTACTTTCACTGCCCGTCGCTCTGGAAATCCATCCATATTGTCATTCCACCGTATCCCCAGCTTCGTTTGAAAATGGCATCGGTCTGCAACATCTTCGTTGAATCATGGTTGAGGCGTTCAGGCGTCCTTCCTATCTCAATCTCCATCGTCCTTTCAAACCAGAAACGTCCTCGAATTATGTCTGTTGGCGATCGTCACCCTGGTACCGTAGAGGAGCACTCGTTTTTTGTCATCGTCATGAAGATGCTGGCCCAGTTTGGCTCGAGATGGAAGCGTTTTGAAGCGTCGGTGATGGTAACTTGGGTCGCCGATTTTTTGACAGAATTTTCTTCTAATACCTTCCCAATGCTTGAGGAGTTATCGCTGAGGGGTGACGAGAATCAGTCAGAGATCCTCAATCTAGAGANGCGCTCAGACCTCAGCCCGTTTTTCGATTCACCAAGCCTTCGTCGATTAACTCTGGGAGAGGCAGTCATTTTTGACGCGCTTATGACTGGCCGTCATATCCGTGTGCCTTACTCGCAACTCACACATCTCGAGATGGCATCCTTGGTAGAGAATCCATTGAACATCCTCTCTCTCTGCACGAATTTGCAGAGGCTCAACTTGACGGTTTTCAAAGGTGTCGATGCTACAGTCGAAGTGCCTATTGTTCTTCCCCATCTCCATACCCTTCGGCTGAGAGATATGGGAAGGACAAATACCAGATACTTTTACGAGTCACTTTCCCTTCCTATGTTAACTCATCTTCGGCACGACTACCTTCGCGGTACCCCGCCATTAAACCCTACTATAGGCAGGACCCTTGCTGTTGTATTCTTGCGACGACCTCCTGGCAGCGGTTCTCTGGAAGCTCTTCATCTTGGTCTTCGAGATCTCCCGCAGAATCTGTTCCCTTTTCTCAGGGAACAGATAGATCTGAAACGACTTTCTCTGGGAAACCAGCTTAGCATTGGCCCGCTTATCCTGGATCCTCTCGTTTCAGACAAGATCCTGCTCGAATTGTCAAACCAAGACGGCAGTGCTATCCTCTGCCCATCGTTAGACTCTTTAGAGCTCTATGGATGCGGAATGATCACCATCGAGTTGATTGTTGAGTTGATACGGGTTAGGATATCAATCAAGCGGTTACATATCGAGTTCGCCGTGGAGTTGGAAGAGAGCGTCGAGGAAGAGTTGGTCTCGTTGGCGAGGGAGAAGAAGGACGTTTGGTGCACCTTTGCATTCCTCCCTCACTCAAGATGGACCTCGCTGGCTCGAGATCGTGTTGTTCCATGGAGGGAGCTGGTCGAATGCAGACCGATAGATCTGCAGTGGACATATTAAAGCAAACTTGGGTCCATGTCCTAGAAACTGTTGGGAGGAAAAATCATCAAGGTACGTTAGCTTGCTCAAATTCATGGATACATATCTAATCCCACAGCAAAATAGGATTGTAAAGTATGTTATGTGTATGTTTTCTCCGCACTCAGTAGGGGATTCCAGTCTTGCTCGGTCAAGCTATATATAGTTGGAGTATTAGCAATTATTATTGCTCATATGAAAGTGTCAGGAAGGTTTTACGCAAATCGGGGGGATCTTTCAAAACAGATGAGGCGTAAGACCCTGGCGCCACAAAGTTTCTCTAAATGTTCACGTGCCCGTCCCGGCCCTCTTTCCGCTACCATCTGGCTAAATAACTGGATTCTTGAAGTTGTCCATAAGATTCCTCTATGCCTCAGGGATTTACAGCTCCAACACTGAGAGAACTACATTTGGTAACCCCNGCTACGCCTACACTTAGTCTCCAACGATAACGCCATTCACGCTGACAATCTGCTGACGAAATCAAAAATGGCTTCTTATACTCCCCGAGCTTCAGGATATTGGTCGAACTCTGAAATGACCTCGACGAATCATGACCCAGAATGTCAGAACGACGATGATGGAACACCGGTACTCAATCATTGGGGAAACCCTTGAAAACCAACAGTACTAACGTATCAAGTAGCTTGACAAGACAATAGACCGAATCGGGATGGGCAGCTACCAGTGGATATTGTTATCGTTATGTGGTTTTGGTGAGTGATGCTCGAGAGCATGTATCTAAGCTTAACCTTCCTGAATCTCTGCCCAGGCTGGATGGCCGACAATGTATGTCCTGAGTACCGTCTTATTCTCTCAACGGAACGTTAAGTGCAGTACAGATGTGGATGCAGGCAATCGCAATAATACTTCCCAGAGTGCAACAGGAGTATGCAGGTAAAGTTCTTGCTTTTGTATAGCTAACAAGTCCGACTAACCATATCACAGTCTCTGACAGGTACATCGGCAGTTTGTCGGTCTCTATGTTCGGTGGAATGATGTTGGGCGCAATCGGCTGGGGAACATGTCAGTATTCTCCTGAGCTCAAAAACCCTTGCGGTCAATAACTTTTGTCAGGCTCTGATCTGTTGGGAAGAACTACCGCTTTCAATGCGACTTTGTTGCTTACAGCCGTTTTCGGAGTCCTTTCCGCGCTCTCGACCTCTTTCAGTGTCCTGTGTTTCCTTCTTTTCCTCCTCGGGAGTGCGGTTGGTGTAAGTATCTTTGCTCAAGGTCACCATCCATAGTTGTAACCTATGGGCTTCTAGGGGTCAATGCCTACCGATGGCACCCTGCTACTTGAGCACATGCCTCGAGGAAAACAGTATCTCCTCACTGCCCTATCTGTATTCTTCTCTGTTGGTGCTGTCATGGCCGCAATAGTAGCCCTTCTTGTTGTTCCTCAACACTCCTGTACTGTGGGAGATACCGCATGCACTGATAACAACGGCTGGAAGTACTTGCTGATGACTCTAGGCGCAATAGTGGGTTTCTTTTGAATCTATGGTTTTGTCACCGTTGTTTATTTGATTACTCCCAGACCCTTTCTATGTTTACTGCGCGCATGGTTTTCTTCCGTTTGCACGAATCCCCTCGATATCTTGTCTCTGCTGGTCGACATCAAGAAGCGATTGATTCCTTACAATTGATATCTCACTACAACGGAAATACGGATATACGAATTCATTTGGAAGACGTAGATGACTCATCTACACCATCCAGAGATGAGACACGTGTGCCGTTCTTAAGAGGGTCGCCTGAGGAAGGTTCCGCAGACTATAGTTCCACGGGAGAATCAAGGACCCCTCTGGACGCCCATTCATTCGTAACCCCTGCAGACGAGCCTCTGGAGATCGCATTTCCGAGAGAAGAGGGCTCGGGCTTAGAAATAGAGGGACAGGAGGATGCGCGGCACATTAGAAGGATACCACTGAGATCATCAACGTCAAATCGGCGGGTATCTTCTGTGTACGAGAAGAAGATATGTCTAGTTCTACCCCAGTTCATACGGAGGCCCTTGTGGTCGTGGTGGGACCGGGTGATGATGGCTTGGGCCCCCGAAACAATGTTGGTGTGGATTGTGTGGTGCGGGCTGTCATTAGGTGAGGTTTATGTTTAACTTGGGGTAATGCTCGTTCACTCAAGCCATGCCTCTGCATGCGCAGCCTTCACAATGTTCAACGTATTCTTGCCTAAACTGCTAGAAGCCTCAACAAGTACATCTGAAACAAGCACCACAGCGATCGAAGATACATTATGGGACGTTGTTATCTTTGCATTAGGCGGATGCCCCGGGGCTCTGGTAAATTCTGCTGGGAACTTCAAATAAATCGAATTAACCCATCTGGCTCTAGCTTGGCGCCTACCTGGTCGAGAGTAGTCTTGGTAAAAGATGGTCTCTCGCCGGAAGTACATTTGTCACAGCGTTTTGCTGTCTCTGGTTTACTACCACCGAATCTTGGATGAGCCTCGTGGGGATCAGTCTGAGTGCGACGGTGAGATTTCTATGGTAAAACCCCGGACCAGATGGTGACTGATCTCTTTCTTCAGACAATGTGGGCTGTGCTGTATGGGTGGACGCCCCAAATTTTCAGCACGGAAGTTCGTGGAACGGCTTGTGGGATTGCGTCGGCCTTGTCCAGGATGTGCGTCGTTCCTTTGAACTATACTACTGGTACTCATTACTGTTATAGAGGTGGTATGATCGCGCCAATACTCGGAGGAACGCTCCTCATGATCGACAAAACATTTCCTGTATATGCGAGTGTGGGAGTGTTTGTGTTGTCAGGTATATGCATATTGTTTCTACCAGAGGGTGGGGGTGGAGTCCTTGTACATTAGGTATCCCGGTAGTACGTGTATCTATAACTTGTAGAGAGATTGAAACATCCAGAAACTAACTCACAGTCTTAAGGGAACATGAACTGTCACTTGTTCGCATGTTGGTCTCAGCTCGTCTATCATCCTGTACATATATTGTTCGAGAAAAGAAGGGAGATCCACCGGATCCTATAGGNNCAAGTGAGTGTCAGTTCAGTAACAATATCGCATTCGACTGGTGAAAGCCATGGTTCTAGTCTTCTAGATAGTCCAAGTCTGCCCCTGCCGTGACCTACCCTCGGAACAGGCAGCGTGTGTTGGTCTAGGCTTGTGTATGAGTGAACTGTGTGTCATTTCTGATTACAGCGTTTTCGGAAAACCTTGTCAGTAGCAAAAATTTTCTTGCTCTGAGATAAAAATAATAAAGGGGAAGTCCAAGAACGAGATCTGCGCGCTTCAAGACGGTCTTCACTCTCCTAGCCAATCGCAGAAGTGAAGGCTACACATCCTCCCATGTCAAGTCGCCGTCGAAGCATCTTCCTNGCTTCCAATCCAATTCACGCGCCGCATATTTCCCCGCTTGAGTCGCCTCGATNAGCTTCTTCCCCTTTTACATTTTTAGATTTCACAAGAAAAAAAAAGTTCTACTGACAAGGTTTTCCGAAAACGCTGTAATTGGGAAGCATTTTCACTCTCACGGCCCATGGGGATCTACCTGGACCGGGGCCACGAATGATGGACGTCGAAAACGTTTTTCTAATCGATTTGGAAGGGTGGCTGTGTCTCCCACGTGGGAGTAGACTTCTTTGTTTTCTTCCGTCAAGTCAACTGGCGCGAGAGATAAATACGCCGAGCGCATTCTACCTTCCCTCCAAACTAATCCAGGATTCTCCAAAACTTAACGATGACATTGGCGACCGATGCTGGTAGACGACCGTCGCTTTCTGCAGTTGCTCCCCGTAGCCATCACTATTCCCAGCTTCCGCCCCCTCCACAGTCGTCGCCAGCCAGGTATCCAGCTGAAGCGACGAACGATATTTACGCCGGATTAAGCAAATTTACATTTGGAGACCCTCAAGCATCCTCTTCTTCCCTCGGGCGGTGTCCCTCAGAGGGAGGGGACAACGATTACTACCAGATACCCCCAGGGGATATAACCCCTCGTCCCTCAGTAGCACCGACCCACGCAGACTCCATTGCCAACGTTGCTGCTAGGCGCGCTCTCATAAAANTCACGGTCGTCAGATACTGCTTCCCACCACACATTTGGCACTTCCTCTGCATCGGCCTCTGTAGTTTCTCTCCCAAACGCCGGCAGCACTTCTGTTCCCGCCACAGACGACGACTACGACTTTGAGCTTAGTAGTGAAGATGAAATATTTGACGACGAATACGACCCGGACGGCCACATGATTGAAATTAGCTCTGCCGTATATCCAGCCAGTACGTTCAGCAGCATCGAGGGAGCAGATGGGGATTGGGACTTCCGCAATCCCGATGCTTCTGCTTCGTCCTCACGTAGGGGAAGTCTTCCTATGGATATTCCAGATCATGTGGGGAGAGAACGAGAAGACTCTGTAGTGACTATCCGCAGACCCAGCAAGTCGCTGGATTCTTCTGCACACCTCAATTACGAAGCTACCTCACCCATCGATCCACTCACCCCCGCAACCCTTTCGGTTCCAGAGAGTGACAGCGACTGGCGACAGCTTCAGGCTAGGAACGCCTCGTCTTCCACTACACGCAAGCCTTCCCAGCAATCTGGTCCTAATCCTCCTACAGTCAATATGGATGATTTCGACGCTGATTGGGGAAACATGAAGGGAGGTATCACCGACTTTAACCCCACCGAATTTCTGGGTACCGACCCCGCCCCTCCTAGACGACCATCGGCTGTGTCGGCCCGACGACTTAGTATCTGGAATCTCAATCTGAATCGCCGACCGAGTGTAGCTAGCTCGATCCATGCTGGGGACACGTTCATGACTGCCGTCAACAAATGGGACCGGCAAGGTTATGGTGTGCAACGGCAAGAGTGGACTTTCCGCAGGGAGAAAGCCGACGGAAGTGGACCCCAGCCTCCGAGGACYAAGAAGAACGCTCCTGAGGCCACGAACGATGAGAGACGTTCGGTTGCCCATTGGCGTGGGATGACTCCCGGGTCTGGGGAGATCTGGAATTGTGGACCTGTGGGAAGATACTCCGCGAATCGCGTTACTATCACTCGTGTGTTTTTATTCACCTTCATTGGCGGCAGCATTCTAACCAACGACATCAATCGTATAGGTACCGACACACCCCACAAAGGACCACAGCACCGAATGAACATCGCCTATCTACGTGATGCACATTCTCTCGTCCAGTACAACTCCCCTCCTATCATTATCCACAAACATTCGAAAGTGGTGGCGTTCTCCATCAGTAGATTTTATGGCCGCAAGGCTAAACAACCTGGGGACCAAGCTTCTTCAGCTTTAAATCCGAGGCAAATCACCCCCGGGCGGTCGGGAATGGTGCTACTAGCTCCCGGTAGAGTCCAATTAGCCTTCACGAGCACCACGACGACACGAAAGTTAGAGGCCCATGGTTGGTTAGATGACCATCAACGAGAGGACAAGAGACGGGCAGAGCGGGAGCGGAAACGAGGAGACGAGACATCGTCCAAGTCCAGTAAATCTCGGAGTAAGAAAGAGAAGGATAAGGGTAGAGATATGCGCACTTCTTCTGATCACACAAGTAGCGCTGGTAGCGTTGTCTCATCCAGCTCCAAGGCGCCGACGACCACTCCTTCATCCCCCGCCCTCTCCAGCACGGTCGTAGACCCATCTTCCCCTTCCAGCTCCCGGCAAATGCACACATATCCTCCTAATAGGTCTCAGGATCAGATTCCTCGACGACTTGAAAGCGAACTTCGTGAGCCCCGTGTTCCTCGCCGTCGACGGAAAGACTCTCTGGACATCGACTCTTCCGAAGATGAAGACGGTCGCATCCCTAGGAGAACGCCTCATAGCGAGACATACGGCTCCTTAGATCCAAGCTCCCAGATCCGTACCCTGCAAGAGCACCGTCCGCATCGTTACACCGATTCCGAAAAGTCCAGTATCCTTGCTCGGATGATCGGACGAAGTCCTGCCTCCGTTCCAGCTAATCACCGATTAGCTGCTCCGTATGAACCTCCCTGGATTGTTCTTCCATCGCGAACGAAACAAGAGCAGCAACAGAAAGTGGTGGAGAACCTTAACGCCTCTTTCCAGGACGTCGGACTGCTGCCTGCTTCGAAGCCAAATCACAGTCAGAAAAAGGCTGGGCAAAAAAAGTCTACTGTTTCGGGACACCTAGCGGGGACGACTTCGGGGGAGAAGATGGAGATCTTCACGGACGCAGCGAAGGATACGTTGATCATGGTTCTGCCCTTGTGGCCAGGGACGACGGATCCAACCTCTACTAGAGCGTATCCAGACTACGTTCCCCCAGTTGTTCCGACTGGGGATCGATTGTTCTTGCTGGTGTGCTTTAAAGCCAACGAGATGACAGAGCGTCGCTCGAAGAGCAAGGACAAGCAAACGTCTTCAGGTGGGTCAGTGGTAGTGAACAATCGCTGGGATGAGAAGAATGTGCTTCTGTCTGCGTTCCATATCAGCGCTCGGTATTTCAGTTACAGGGATATCCAGGGTTCAGGCATTCGTATCCCGAATGAGGNCATATGCGTCAGCGGGCCTCTGGAGGAGGCGTTTAGAACGATGCCCATCCCGAGAGACCCCAACACTGACGGGTGGGTTATCATGGGTGATTGTGCCACCAGGGAAGGTGGAATCGTTTTCGATCCTGAGGGGTTGTGCGTCTTGGGGTTATGCACCGGGGATCTGGAGAGGGATGGTAATGTCGAGTTGACGCCCATCGGACGCGCCGTGGTGGAAATGGCGTGGAGTGGTGGTATGGCCCTAACCAGTTTTGGTCCGGTGTCATAAACCTTCCATGCCCATTCTACTTTATGTTTCTGTTCATCTTATTCATCTACGTATGAAGACTTATCTTTCTCTTACTCAGCCAACAATTTACATGTATCGATATCAACCTCATCATTCCTATTTTTCTCCTCATCATTTCTACGGATATACACCTTCAGCATTTCATTGAGTGCACCTTTTTTTGTTTACCTCATTTCTACAACATAGGGAACATGTGGATTTTATGTGTTTGTTGTTTTATTCCCGGATCCTGTCCCCGTCGCATGTATTTATCTCGTGTATGACGCTCTCTAATGACCCAGGAATGACAGTTTGCTACTCCCTCTACTCATCCTCCTCCGCTTCGTCCTGAGAAGCTTTTGCCTTTGCCCTCTTGTTGGATTTGCGGCCTTTTGTTTCTTTGGTTTGGTTTTCGGCTGGCGGTCGAAGTGATTCTGACGCAGAAAACATCAGCTCCATAATCCAGCTGTTTGCGTATACTGAACTTACCATGCTTCACAGGTTGCAAGTCGTACATCCGATACAGATGTAGAACAGCTTGCTCTTTATCCTTGGCTTCAATCATCAGATCTGTCGAACAGTTCAGAGGTGGTTTCAGTTCATTCCAGCTATGAAACAAACCCATATCATCAGGTAAGTCATCTGGTAAGCTCTCGCAACGATCGGCGTGCGCTCGACGTTCCATGATCGTCACCGCTCCRGGGCGTTGTTCACTGAGGTGCTGTTTCGGTCGGANTGCCCCGAGCTGCGAAGATGGCATTTGCGCGTGCTATGATTTCCTTAGGAGGTACAGACGACGGATTGATGAGGTCATGGTGGTAGTCGAAGACTAAAGGCACCTGCAGGGATTCACAGATCGGGAGCAGTTCTTCTGCAGAATAACACAGCTACAWATGAAGGTAAGGATCCGAGCAATAGGGAAGATGCAGGGAGCCTTACTTCGTCGTTTTCGAGCACCAATCTATCCCGAACGTTTTGAGGTAAACGCTCAGCGATAGTTTTCCTTATTCTTTCAATCGTCCCAGGTTTATCATCGTATACGCCGCCTCCCTGAGATAATGTTCAATTCTTCGTTGTCGATAAAATACTAGAGGCCACTGACATGTATTATCATCACACCGTCTTTGCCTATGCCCATCCGGTCTAACATCTCGCAATGGTACTCCAAATCACGTATGGCGGCGTCTACGACTCCCGGTTTTGGACTCCCAAGTTGTGTGAACTGTCCAGGGTGGGTGGTCAACCGGTGGCCATACTTGTTCGCAAGCTCTCCGACTTTGGCTAGGAGCGGTGCACAGTAGTCCAAAGAGTACCCATAGATGGGGTGTGAGGCAAAGGGAAACATCTCAGAGGACATTCTCATGAAGCGTATGTCCTTCCATAATAATCAGCTTTGCAATACAAGAAAAGAGGCCACAAATCTCACGTTGTCTTCGTTCCACTGGATGAGGAGTAAAAGGTCCTCGACGTTCTTGCGTCCAAGGTCTTTGACCCAATCCAGACCGTTTTTCTTTATTGTATCAATACTGTGGAATGATTCGCATTTTAATCTACTGTACAAGGATCAGCGGGGAGCGTGCATACCGGCATGTCCGTGAGCAGAAGGTGGCTTCGCTGGCTGGTTTCTTATTCCTAAGAATTGTATTGAGACAAGCATAGCCTACATAGACTTTTAGATTAGTATAGAAGGTACATTGGGACAGAGTTTGACTTACCCAACCTTCCCTTGAATGTAGTCGTTTTCTTTTCGACGTCAGGTATCACATAGACAGGCTCAGGCTTTGGAGGGCGCGGATTTCTGGTTTTCTTCTCGTATGAACCATCCTGCAGTGCCTCTGAATCTGTGTTCTTCTTCGTTCTCTTCCTTGCCTTCTTCGGTAGCGGGGTATCCTCGACAGGTGTCAAATCAGACTCAAAACCTGCATCATGAGGAGGGGAAACGTCCTTCGCTATTTGGGACTTGCGCTGTGGTCTCTCTTTCGTTATGGTATCGGTTTCGGCGGTAGAAGAGATAACAGAAATATGGTTCTGGCCCCTTTTTCGCTTTCTTGTCTCTTTCTCTGCTATGGGTTCCGCCTTAGTTGAAGAGCGAACTTCAGTCAGTTTGCGCTTCTTGGAATCCTTTGGTAACACAGAAGGAGTGGTTTCTGCCACCGCGGTATGTAGTCTAGTACTCCGTCGTACGAAGGTCGGGATTGGGGGAATCATGTCCATGGCGCGTGAGTGAGAGGTTGCGTTCAGTAAAGATAGGCGAGCGGAGAACCTGGTGGAATGAAGGAGAGATATCAGCATGAACGTTTCGTAAGCTCGTTTTATTTCTTGAGGTCATGACTCCATAGACAATACAGTTTGCGCCACATAAGTTGACTGAGTGCAGTGAGACTTTTTATCTCTTTAAGCTCGAAGTTTGAAACGTCCAAAGATCTAGAAATAGTTAAATTTATAAATATTTGAATAAATATCTGGATCAATCGTCGTAATCTCAGCTCAACGCTGAAAAGGTTGGTTCAGCTTGAACATGATGGCCCTCGATTTGTGGCTGGCATCGCACTCGTGGTGAGAGACCGAGGTTACTGTCATGGTCTACTTCAAGGCTGAAATCAAGTTCCGCTGCTTATAATTCTCATCAGGTCAAAGGAATTATAGAATGCTTGATATCTGATGAGTAGATACAACTCTATCCACTCTTGGGAAGGAATTGCGTGTTAATCAGTTCCATGGTAGGGAGATACTGCTGAGTGAACCATCTACATGCATACTACGTCCCAAATATTCCAAGGAAAGAAGTGTTTATTCAGGTTAACATTCATTGCGGGTGACTTAGACGTCAAACACATACATTTATCAATCACTTCTACAGAAAGCTTGGTTAGAACACTCTCTTCATAAATCTTGGATAACTAGTAAACTCATCCACTAGACTAGTCACTAGACGACACAATCATTACTCGGGTCTCTGTCCTCTGAAGACTGAGCACCACCCGGGTCTCTCAAGTCGCCCTCAGACGTGCATGGCAAATTGTGCGGTGAGAACTGCCCTAAGTATTATCTCCATGAATCTGTCTGCTATACAGGCTGGATCTATTTATATCCGGCACTTCGCACTCCAAACTGGCTAGACACTGCCTCGTTCAGATAGACTGCCTGCGTAGTATGGCTGGACGCTCGGGCGTATGTTGGCCGTCTAACACATCCCGTAGGGACGCCCTGCGGCGTCCATCCCCGACTCCCCAATCATACAAGCTTTGTTCATGAGCAGTACATTTGAATCACACAATGAACACGACTTTTAGGAGTTGCGCGAGAATCAGGAAAATGACATAGAACTACAAGANGTAGGTAGAAGTTGTTTTAGAAAGGAATCAATCAAGTGTAAGTACAAGTCCAAATGTAAGTATTAACAATAAGTAAAAGTACAAGAAAGTAATCGTTCTCCGGCAGGTCCAGTTTTAAAGTACTGAGGGATATAATACAGTAGAACTACAATATGATGACATCTTATTTGGCTTGACATGTTACATTTCCGTTTCCATATCATCAGACTCATCCTTTGTCGAAGAGGACGCCGTAGGGACAGGAGCAGTGTTGTCTACTGGCAGAGATGGGTCACCAG
This sequence comes from Chondrostereum purpureum, assembly GCA_004354395.1. Taxonomy (NCBI): domain Eukaryota; kingdom Fungi; phylum Basidiomycota; class Agaricomycetes; order Agaricales; family Cyphellaceae; genus Chondrostereum; species Chondrostereum purpureum. The sequence continues at coordinate 1,040 of LBLO01000254.1, read as the reverse complement.
CGCTGAGAGGGCCGTAAACCCTGGCCTTTTTATAGCGAACATGAGCAACTTCAGATTTGGGAGTGCGCTTTCCGTTCGCATTGATGAGGCTGTCTGCCAGGGCTCTGTCGACGAACTGTTCGAGTAGGGTATACGTGTACCCATTCGGCTGATCTGGGAGAAGTTGGAGAGAAATCAGTTCAAGGTGGTATGTCCTTGATGCAGATCTTTCGAGGCAGGCAGGGATAGACCAACTAGTGGAGAAAGATCAGTATGACTCCCAGTGGTCCATCCTTGCAGAGACTTACATTTTCGGACATGCTACAGCATAAGCTAGACTCTTGTGAGGAATCTTTGAAGCACAATCAAAAGGATGAATGTGAATGCCATGGTGGTCCTTTATATTCGGGCGACAGACAATGAGACAGCGAGGTTTCGCTCGAGTGATTTTAGCATAGTAGTTGCGAGGATCTGGTGCTGTTTCAAGAAAAATCCTTTCGTCGGAAGCTAATGAAGGCCGTTGGGCTTAGTAAAGGTCCGGTAGGTATAGTCCATAGGATGCTACTTACGAAGACCAAGTTCTTTCAGTTTGCGACTGACACCCAGCGCATTGATATCTTCTGTAATATGACAAATGGATCAGGTTCTATTTTGGTGTGCGAAGTAGTTCACTTACTTGCTTTTAGAGCGTGACGATCTACAACATACAGACCCAAGTCAGGTCTCAACTATATATATGATCTATGTGTTTGTATATGCAACTGATCATGCTGTCCAGCCGGACTATGGTACTAGCTGCACAGGGACGATGCATTACAATATACAGGATATTGGCTACCGATTACTACTTATGTTGTATTGTATCACGGACACTGCTTGTGCCATCTGAAGAATTGACCGCAGGTAGTCTCGTACCCATCCGCTCTGGTGACACCGACCCCGTGACCTCACGTGCGCTTTTTTGAAAAGTGATGGGGGTCGGTTGTAGTGTTGTGTAAATAAGCACACGGTGCAAGAAAGCGTATTGGCGCTGTCAATACACTGATATGCGACAATAAAAG
>LBLO01000253.1:0-35250 GCA_004354395.1 Chondrostereum purpureum | reverse complement strand
TGTGATCTTAAAAGAAAAAACCTCGCAGATAGACAGGTATTGTAATAGAATACCTCTGGACAGTTGTCGGGTTCTATTGTAATAGGCTTTATGATACTTGTCGGAGAATATTATAATACATCTACGCCATTTGGTGCTGCGACGGTCAGCAGTAATGGCCGAGGGGAGAAGTAGAGGGTATTTTTCTGGCTCGATATGCTCAGAATCGGGGTTGGGTGCTTCCAAGTCGTTGTCGACGCAGTATTGCAGAATCCCCGGCATGTAAATAGCACGTATTGATTCCCAGGCTCGTAACTTGCCCCGGAGCACATTCCTCTGCTCTATGACGGCAACGTCTTGTCGAGCGGTCCTGTCATTGCCAATAGCAGCTACGTGACGCCGAAGTTTCCATCTGAGTGATTTTTCATAAGTCCTGGGCTATGTTCAACAAAAAGAAAACGTACTGCGCCTCTTCCAACTCCACAGCAAGCATCAAAAAAGCCGACGGCCCTGTTTGGTGCAAAACAACAGTGCCCTTGCTGATTCTCCGCTGGTCATCTTCCGCGAGTTCCTTTTGCACCTTCGCTATCGACGAGGCTATTCAAAGGTTAGTAAAATGAAGAGAAACAAAGAAACAAGACGAACTTACTCATATTTGGGACGTGGTAAGGGTTCTCAGTGTTCTTCTTCTTCGGATAAGGCACTGCATCCCATGCAACACAGTCTGCCTCCCATTTCTTTGCCTGACCAGGCGGCAAGTTCGCCATAAACCCACGGTGTGCCTCAACTTGTAGATTTCGATCGCGTATCGCCCCTAAGTAGCGCCGCATAAGCATTATACCTGACACAAATTAGTTAAATTCATTTCAACCATACAGAAATGATAACTTACCATGACTGAGCTTCTTTAACCAATTCCAAAATCCAAAGTGATCCTCCAGGGTATCGTGCCTCATTCCTGGTCCCATTGTTTTCGACGCATTACCGACGGGGTTATGAGCTGCCCAGAAACGTTCACAACCCTCGCAATCGCAGAGCCCCATCCCTGGTATCAAGTTGCATGAGTACTCGTGGTGATCTGTCTCCTTGTGGGCCGGCTCATGAAACTTAGGGATCGCGGGGGTAATGGTGATTGTCTCGGGGATCTGGACTTCAGTCGGCCATGATGTTGCGATTCGTTCGTGTAGATTCTTGAACCACTGACATGCTATGTCATAGCTGATTAACACGGCCATGACATTTCCGAGGGACCGTACGGCCGAGCCAAAGATGTAGTCCATGTTGGCATATCTGAGTGGAATGTAAGTACAAGACAATGTATTTGAACGTTCCGAAATACATACCGTTCTCCTTTCTGCAAGTTCCCCACCGCATTTGGGAGCACCATNATCAGAGACGGCACAGATAGTGGCACCAACTCCTGTATACCTCAGGCCTCTCGAAAAGCGGGTGTTTGCTTTTGCGAGAGCAGCAAATCCCACGCATGTACTGATCTACGAATCACAGGTTAGTGTGGACAGCGTAGGGTAGGTGGAGGCTAACTTACATCATCATTCCCTGCTCGAGACAGGACATACGCTTCATACTGCACTCGATCTACAAAGTATGCCCAAAACTCGCAGAAGGCGGGGTCCCTTGAGTGCGACGACACGAGCTGTGCCTTCAACCGAAAGTTTGCATCCATCGCAAGGATGCAAATGTAGAGAAATCTAGGTAAAAGGATCAACAGCGGAACAACGGCATAGCAAAAGGAAAACTTACTTGAACTCGTCTGGCGCCTCCTCCCAATGTGCCGGCAGGTTGATCCCTGGCCGTGGACACGAAGGACAGAGAATGGCGAGGTCCCCTCTCTTCGTTGTCCCAACTCCGTCCTGGTGTTGTGCTCGACCACCTCTCTTCAACATTTTAAGATGCTTCCATTGTCGAAGCATCCTTCCTAACGCCTTGTATCGCGACTTTGGCACATTGATACCAGTGTTGTTGGTGAGTTTTTCTAACGTTCGATAGANGTCGTAAGTCGTAGCTTTGGATGTGACCGAAAGGAGATGCAGGAATCGGAGGAGGGGGAATGTCGCGCAGGTTTGGATGGACTTCTGACTTCCGGGATAGAATCCCTTACGCATGAGCTGGACGGCGTGGGGGATTTGCGAAGCACAATGGCAGAAGTCGATGGCAACATGATGGATTCCATTTGTGTGGAATATCATGAAGTTTTGGTGACTCTTCTGAGCCAGAGGACAAAAGTGTCCTGCGTGGCCCACTTGAATGCGAAGACCCAACTTTCGCAGTGTCGTCCTTGAGAAACAACCATCCTTCCACTCCTGGATGCCTATCAGTACTATAGAAGCACATACAAATATATTTACTCTTACCTCGATACAATGCAGGGGATGCTCTCGATGCCGCTTGACGAGACACTCCTGGCATAGCAAGACAGGCATCAGGCAATCCAAACACCTGTATGTTGGTTCCCCACACATACTTTTCCCTTCGGGTAACTGCCCAATGACGTCTCTGTTCACCCTCCCTCGGGCAATACAATCGGGACAACTTGTTCGTGTCATATAATCGCCCCGTCCCTCCCACCTGATGGCCTCGTCAAGATAGTTCTGTCGGTATTGCTCTCCCCAAACTTTATTTCCCCTCCGCTGAATAATCATTAGCACAACTGGATCAGTCACCAAAAANCCCAACTTACAGAAATGTCACTCCGAGGATACTTTTTTCTCTTCTTACCAGGGAGTAAGGTAACTTGAATGGTTTCGTAGACCTCCCCCTCGAGTTGCTGATTATATGCTTCACCATCCGGCTCCAATGCAAATAAAGGGTCGTCGCGAGGAAGGCCTGGTCCGTCGGGGAGCTTCCAAGCAGAAGCCTGAATGGGTTCGTGAACAGCTCGGCGAACCATTCCACGCGACGTGAATTCCAATTCTCTTGAACTGACAGTTGAGTAATCGCCGTAGATTTCAACCTCATCGCGAGTGTCATCGCCGATGCGACGCCGACGTTTTCTGGGACGCGTAGCCATATAGGTATAGAGCAAGGGAAACTGCCCACGCCACCAAGAAACAAATAATGCACGTGAGGGACTACGCATTCAACCATCACATGAGCGTACAGCCACCGCTGTGCAAGTTGAAGTTGAACCATCACTATGGTTTTCGGTGAGTCCTTCCCCCTCTTTTTTCATTTCATTTCTCTACGGATTCGAACATCTCTTAAGACACGTTGACAATGCTGTTTGACACTCGAGCCCGGGACTTGAGCGGCGGCGTCCTTGTGATCTCAAGGTGTGGTCTTATCTCGCTTATTTTTTTTGTGTTTCTTTGTCTTCTTTGCCATTCCAACGCGTGTTTCAATTTCTCACCACTTCCCTGCAGACATTCTCAAGAATGTGTTGAGTTCTCTTCGACAGGTAAATCTATTTTTTCTCTAGTTATCTACTTGCTAATTTGAACCGAACAAGACCCGGTCTGGTGTGGAGTTTTCACCGTTCGTAGGCAAGGATCTTGACATAGAGTGTCTTCTCTACGCGGCCATTGACGATGAAGACTACGAAACGGATGATGAAGACAATATTTCCGAGGCCGTCACTCCTTCCTCTCCCCCTCGCTCCCGCCCTCAAACTCGTTCCATGCTTAAACTTGGGAAGAGGAAGGCGCGTTCACGGTCTTCCTCCGCATCCCTGTCGTCCTCCCCCTCCAGGGTGTCCAAACGAAAGGCTCACAAGAAAGCTCAAGCCAAAGCTCAACGAGCTCGAAAACATTTGCAGGAGTCGCACACCGTTGGCCGCAAGCCTCATCAAAAAATTTCTTTAGCCCAAATTCAACGCTCGAAGCCCATCCAGTCAAAACTTTGACCGGAAAAAATGCCTGCAGCCTCGACCGGATGGGTAGGGTTCCCTGATACCGATCCGGAGGGCGTCGAATACAGCCTTGATGACATGGTCGGACCCCAATTCGGTTTCAAAGTTCTCAAGCCGGAAGGCCCGTCAGTACATATATCACACTCTCATTAAAGTCTACAACTAACAGAGACATTCCCAGTGATGCAGTCCCTATCCTGGATAAGGTAGGGAAGGTTGTGGCGGTGTATGCAGGCTATCCGAACGACCCCACCTGGGAGAAATGCCACCACGACGCCGCTGATACCCTGGAAGAACTACGCGCGGCGCGACTTTTGTGTACGATGAGAAAGGCAAACTCAAGAATCGTCGGGGGGATTTCGGCGCCTCAACGCGGGGATTACACCGGGTATGGGCAGCAAAGTAAGCTTTCCATATCCACCTGCATTTCTTGTCCTTATTAAGTTACCCAGCGCCCTCTGACCACGGAACCCAAGACACGAAAAAATACCTTCGTCATGCACACACTCCTCACCCACTACGCCTTCATCCGCATTGCCGGTTTTGCCTCGAGTAAGTCCCTCTGATGGTACTCTAAGTTTAAGAACTAATAACATATCAGGTGCGTTTGCCACCTGGGCTCCGCTTCTATTCGTCTACTACGCCTCGATGATGGTATCGCTGCTCACCAGCGACGACTCCCTAGTTCGACCCTTCCTTAACAGCATCTTCGCTGCAGTAGCCTTCAACTTCGGACCTCGAACGGTTTGTTTTATGCACAAGGACCGCGCCAACCTTCCCTTTGGGTGGTGCTCAATCACTTCGTTAGGGCGCTACAACCATCGAAAAGGAGGCCATCTCATTCTTTGGGATTTGAAGCTCTTGATTGAGTTTCCCCCCGGCTCGACAATACTCATACCCTCCGCCATTCTTCGCCATTCGANCACCCGCGTCGCCCGCCATGAAACCCGGTATTCATTCGCTCAATATACAGGTGGAGGTCTCTTCCGGTGGGTCGAGCGTGGATGTCAGTCAGAAAAGTCGTACATTCACACTCGCACTGCAGAGGAGGCACAAAAAGAGGAAGAGCGTCGTCGTACACGGTTTTCGGACGGTTTGAATAAGTTCTCTACATTAGATGATTTACGTCGTATGCACAAAGACCAAGACTTCACCCCCTCTCCCTCTGCACCATAGGACACTGTTTATATATTCACTTTACCTTACGCATGTAGTACACATTCATTAGTGCAATCTTATAGCTAAATTATATAACTTGATCTGCGCCCGTCGAATCTAATAATGACATTGAACACTGGGTGTGTTGTAAGTAGTAGCATGATAAAAAGCAAGAGGTGCGCTGTGGAAAGTGTAGTAAGTTAACTATACCATGGTCGAAAACGATTCAATGAGTATCTCGTTTCTGTATATGATGGAGAAACCATGTCGTTGAAGTAGCAAGTTTGTCTTGTATGTCCAGGTGTGAAGTAAGATAGATTGCAACCTATACATGGTACTTTCGCAGTGAGAGCATTGACTGGGCAAGATATCACACACAGACTAACGTAGAAAAATAACTAATACTTCTACATAGTCCTACGAGTACATATATGTATCTGCAGCCGCCAACGGCCTCTCCAATGTCTTGTTAGCAGCTTCAGGAGCTTAACGCAGGAGAATTGGGCGGAGATGTGGCGATTTCGTGGTGATATCGACTCGATGCTCAGGGGTAGATATACTCTATTGACACAATATTCAAGATATTATAGGTCTAACGTGTGTGTATACTAAGACTTAGATTATTTGAGGTGAAGAGACAGTATGTATTCAATAAAAAGTGTATGATGCTAAAAGTACATTTTCGCCTCACCTATCCTATTATGTCTGGATTGAGATAGGATCGGCAATCCTGAATCTGTGTTCTTTCACTTTGCTTCATAACCACCATGGGAGCCGCTGATAAGAAGCGTAAGGAACGACTAGCCAAACGCCGTGAATGGTATGCGAGGTACGGAGTTTGTTCTGTGGACTTGTTTCAAGAAGACTTAAGTATCTCTACAGAAATGCAGCGCGGGTTCAAGAGCRTGCCAAAGCAAACAAAGCTAAGTGAGGAAGGGAGTTATTGTTATTGCCACTTGTACTGAGTGCGTATACAGGCAGACTGACTCKGNNTCWCWMCTARRATCTTNTGGGGAAGCAGAGGCGAAGCCGGAACCTTCAAGTTATCGACCAAGGGCGAAGCGCGGCGCGGCGCGAAGCTCTAGGGACAAGATAATGTTAKWRSAAAGAAGAAAGTGCAAGGCAAAGAGTTTAGTCTGGGAGGTGCAAATGATATCGTGGGTATTGTAATGCTGGAAATCCAGGGTGCAGAAGACCTCCCGAGGTGGAGTAACAGTAAGTTTCCATCCCGTCCATCATTCTCCTACCGTGATCCTGAAAACGGATCCTCGCAGTGACCCGCACAGGCTGGGATATGGATCCTTTCGTCGTCATTTCGTTCGGAAAGAAGGTTTTCCGTACCCGTGTCATCCGCCACTCGCGCAGCCCAGTATGGGAGGAGAAACTTCTATTCCATGTTCGACGTTACGAGACCTCCTTCCGCTGCCAATTGTCTGTTCTTGATTGGGATAAGCTCTCGTCCAACGACTACATTGGTGAAACTGGGTTTGATGTCAAGGACCTCGTTGATGGTGCAGCTCAACCCGATGCTGTCAGCGGACTCTACCCCGAAGGCACAGAGGAGACTGGCAAAATGAGAGACTACAAGCTTCCCTTGAAGTTGAGAGACACGAAGTTTGAAGGTAAACATTATCCTGTTATCACCTTCCGGTCAGTCTCTTTGTGCTTGCGCAGGTCGATGAGTGTCTTACTGAGGGTGAAACAGGGCTAAATATCAGCCGTATGCTGCTCTTCGTCAACAGTTCTGGCGGCAGTATCTCAAGCAATATGACACGGATGACACCCGGTGCCTTTCGCACATCGAACTGTCTTCGATGCTCGACTCCCTTGGTTCGACTCTTACTCGAACTACTCTCAACTCGTTCTTTACTCGTCACGGCAAGAAACCTCATGAAGATGAATTGTCATTTGATGAGGTTGTGATGTGCCTGGAGACGGAGGTGTCTCGCCCAGACAGCGAGAAACGAAAGGTAGACGCCGACGACAACCTCCCTGACACCAGTGCCAGCGCAACTCCTGTCCTGAGTGCGACGGATGGTCGGGGAAATACGCTAGCCCTCGACAACCTCGACTTCTCAGGACCGCCCCATAACGATGCCACCTATGGATCTGGAGACCTGTCCGCCACACCTGCAACATACACAACAGAAAAAGCTCAGGAGAGGTTGAGCGTTGTTGCTGCATCCGGAACGCCCCTGTCATCTGCACCTGGAACGCCATACACAGAGGACAGCGACCCTTTGACCGCAAGCTCCTCTTCTGATATGGACGACGTCCTGTCCTCTACCAACCCAGCCTCAACCCCGGGAGAAAAGAAAAAGAAGACCAAGTTCAGGAAGATTCGCAGACCTCGCAAATCTGCAGGGACAAAGGAATCTTCTGCGTCTTCTGGTTCTCCTACGAGTGCGACCTCGGAAGACTCCTTGGAACGGGTTATCAATATCCGGAACTGCCCGTTGTGCCATCGCCCAAGATTGAATGACAAGGCGGAGATGGATATTGTGACGCATTTGGCGGTCTGCGCCAGTCAGGATTGGAACCGTGTGGATCGTATTGTCGTCGGCAACTTTGTAACGGCGAGCCAGGCTCAGAGGAAATGGTACACCAAGATCATTTCGAAGGTTTCCAGTGGAGATTACAGACTTGGTGCCGTGAGTACCTTGTTCTTTTGTTATGGAGCTTGCGCTGACTAGTCATGGACGTGCAGAACTCTGCCAACATTATCGTGCAGAACAGGATGACGGGTCAGTTGGAAGAGGAGAAGATGCAGGTGTATGTTCGATTGGGCATTCGATTGCTGTACAAGGTAAAGTTTCGTCACCTACAACATGTTTTCTCCGTTTTTGTGCGATCATCAATGACCTGATACTCGTCTTTTTATAGGGCGCTAAGAGTCAGATGGAAGGTGCTCGTGGTATGTGGTCTCGTTCTTACATACGGATCTAGTCAAAGTCTAACCTTTATTGTCCGCCACAGCCCGCAAGCTCTTGAAGTCTCTCTCTATCAAGCAAGGGCAGAAATACGATGACCCGGAGTCTGCCCATGACATCCCTGGGTTCATCAAGTTCCACGGATTAGATCAATCTGAGATTTTGGATCCATTGGACTCGTTTAGTTAGTCTTGATTTCTTCACCCACTTGTCGCATACTCACTGACCCCTGCTCGTTCAGAGAACTTCAATGAATTCTTCTACAGGAAGTTGAAACCTAGTGCACGACCGATCGAATCACCTGACGATCCTTACCGGCTTGTCAGTGCAGCAGACTGCAGGTTGATGACTTTTGAGAGCGTCAGTGAAGCAACACGATTATGGATCAAAGGCCGGGAGTTCTCAGTTGCTAGATTACTCGGTGATGCCTATAAGGACGAGGCGCACAGGTTCACTGGTGGCGCGTTGGCGATCTTTCGTCTGGCACCTCAAGATTATCACCGTTTCCATTCTCCTGTGGAAGGAAAGATTGGGAAGATGACATACATAGCTGGGGAATACTACACAGTGAATGTAAGCATGTGCCATTCGTGTTCCCGTACATCCAAGCTAATGTCAGGACGCTGTAGCCACAAGCTATCCGTACTGCTTTGGATGTCTATGGAGAGAACGCAAGGAAGATTGTACCCATTGATAGTCCACACTTCGGTCGAGTGATGGCTGTCTGTGTAGGAGCNATGATGGTTGGAAGCATAAAAACAACAGTAGATGAGGGGGAATATGTTCAGCGGGGTCAAGAGTTTGGCTACTTTGCCTTCGGTATGTCTTTTTCTCTTCCTTGTGCTTCAACTGTGTCCTGACAGGGCCATAGGTGGATCAACTATTGTGATTCTCTTTGAGAAGGGTGCTGTCGAATGGGACGAGGACTTGCTCATTAATGGGCGTGCATCACTTGAAACTCTTGTTCGAGTGGGCATGGGTCTTGGCCGGGGGAAGGCTCGATAAATGAATGAAATATGAACACTAGGCATTATAACTATGAAATATCTGCAATAATCTTTCAGTATATCACAAAATGTGTTTGTTACCTTTCCTTCACTTGTCGCTTCTCCATATCTACCATCTTTGTATATTATATCTATAGCGAGTATTACTACAAGAATTTATCATCGCTCCTTCCAGAGTGTTCCACGTCGCGGTTCATGACAAAGATAGTCTCCTATGACCTACTCCCGGCTCCCTTTTCCTTCATTTCTCTATCCACAATTGAGGTCTGCCATTATTACTGATGAAATGCGTCAGGCTTTCGGATAAATAAGTTGCATAATCATCCCCTTCATGGAATGCGGCTATTAGAGTATTAGGCGGAAGTTGATGTTTGTCCGGTTCTTTGGTACCTACTCACCACCATGTCTTGGATTATTTTCATTGTTTCTGGCTGTATTATCTCCTGGATATGGGTCNTTGCGCAAGGCATCGTGCAGTCTCGAGATTGTTCGTGCGCTGAGTACTCCACGACAGGGTGCTAAACTACCAGGAACCGCCGTTGTCTGTGGCGGAAGGTGAGCTATCCAAGTACTGGTTGTAGTCTCACTATAATATTATCAACAGCATTTCAGGCATTCTTGCAGCTCAGGTTTGCGCCAACCACTTTGAACGTGTCGTGCTCGTGGATCCAGAGTTTACCAAAGTTCAAACTGGTAGGGATAGAGCGCGGATCGTCCAATTTCATTCCGTCCATGGTAACTCTTCCCGCCTCTAAAGCTGATAGTGCACAGTCCTAATGTAGGATAATCCCCACAGTATTCTTGCACCTGTTCACTACAGGTATACGGAGTTTGTGGCCTGGAATAAGTAAACGCGTAGAGGAAATAACGGGGGATGCGTAAGAACATCTGCGAGTCGACCTGATTATTCACGCTCATCCTCCCAATAGGAATGTACGCCCCCATGATAGCAAGTTCCACTTTGACGGGGTCCCTTTCAAGACTCCTCCTGATGTACTCGCTCCTAACCCCAAAGTGGACACATACTGCATTCGGCGCTCGCAGATGGACAGGGTACTGCAAAGTCTACTTGTAGAAACATCTCCTAACCTGAAGACAATCGACGGAATCGTTAGGGAGGTAGGATTGTCTGCGGACAAAGCACAATTCTCTTCGGTCACAATACGAGATCTAGAAGGCCAGACTGTGGCGTTGAACGATATTGACCTTCTTGTTGGTCAGTAATATATATATTCACACAAGTATGGTTTCGCGCTTCAACGATTTCGTATTCAGATTGCACAGGCGCAGTAGAACTGGTATAAAATGGCTCCAGTCTGCTGGATGCGCTTTACCAGAAAGTGCAAAGCTGGTCTACGATGCCAAAATGGTTTATATTACGGTCAACTTTACGCCACCTCCGGGTCTGGAGGAAGCGTTCGTAATACCGGTGTACATCTCTCGAAATCCCTCCGCGTTGCTCTATGTTCATTACCCCAGCAACCCGGAGCATGTCAGCTATATTATTGGGAAAACAGATGGCGGACGATGTACCAAGTTTCATTGCTGCCTCTCATTCGAGAACTGACAAATCTATAGATCAACTGGTTTACACCTCATATGGAAATCACGATATGCTCCCTAAGACGGTCGAGCAGTTGTTGGTGCGGAATGCATTGCCAGATGTTCCCCAATGGCTGTTCGATGTCTTAGAATCTCTGCTCTTAAACGGTGCCCCAACTTTCGAGATTGTCAAACTACGTAAGACCTAGGTCTACGTTCATTTCGTGATCCTGAAAGCATTTAACATTTCTAGCTCCATGCTCTTTGTATCAATACGAAGCTGCTACCAACTTGCCTACTAACTTTATTGCAATGGGAGACTGCGTTATGAAAGCCAACCCGAGATATGGGTGAGACCATCTCGCTCGATCCGCTTGTATATCTTCCAAATTGTTGAGACCGACCTTGCATAGCCAAGGGGCTTCAAAGGCCATGATTTCGGCAGCAGTTCTTCATGCATCTCTACAGATGTGTGGGAGCATACAGGATTTGAAACGTGAAGGATTCTCCCGAAACTACTTCAAAGAGGTCACGAAACGAACGTTGGGCATTTGGTACGCCCGTGGTTGTGCTTAGTTATGTGTTCAAGACATGCTGATATATGTGGGTTAGGCAAAAAGATAAATACCTTGGTGCGTGATTCGTAAAGCACTCGTCGATCCATCAAACTGAGCAGTGCGGTAAAGATTATGGCCTCGCAGCTACGGTTCCTATGGTTGGGGAGACAAGAGAAACTGGTAAAGTCGTCAGATGGTTCACCGATAAAGTTGTCCGGGCCTGTACGAAGGTATGCTGTCTGCCAGTGAACTCGGTGAGATCAACGATTGCCATCTGACGCCACATAAACAGGACGAACAAGTCGCTGGTACCTCGCTGCGGGTGAACCATCTAATTCGTCCAACAACTGACTTTCTGAAGCCCAGAATTATCTGGAGCATCCTGAGACACAATTATCTTCCGGGTTGAGAGCTGTTGAGAACCTTTAGTGCTATAGATATAGATGACGATCCTACTTTGCCATATTGCATTGTTCCTTGTCTAGTCTCGTACCTTGAAGGCAAGCATTGTTGGAAATCGAGACCTAGGCAACCCTTTGTGGTGCAAGTACAAATCGTGACGAGAAGCGTTCAGCTTGTGTTATTTGGGTGTTATACCCAGATGGAAGGTTCTCCTGGGGCATCATGATGATACCCACATTCAATCTGTTGAGATTTCCAGAGGTGCTGGACAATGTGTGATTCTGCGGGTGTGGCACAGGGCCTGGCTAGGATCCGCATCCTCAGTCATTGAGAATCTGGTCAGCATTGACAACTCCGAGAAAATGCGATACAGCTTTCGCATAGATATGGGAGACACTGCGAGAAACGGTGCAGCTGTAATGCTGATGTGTTGTACCATTATTGAAGGATGAGCTGTATTAAAGATGGTGGAATACACTGTACAGGAGAGATTTCAATACGCGTCGCTTACCTATCTAAATGATATTTACGACATGGTGGATGGTGGTTTCCTCGAGGCGGAGCATAACGGTCAGGCTATTGTCGCATACGATCCCTAGAACGTCAAATAAATAGCCATCGAACATTGAGCATGTTGATTTGTGTGTCAGGGCAATGTCAGGGAGGCTTTTGATCGTGGCAGTTGAAGAATGAGATCATAGTGAAAGTTACACATCAAAATTACACCAACATAAATATCTTCCTTGAACCGCTACCACCATCATGTCCGCCGCGGCTGCGATGCAGCGGCCCACATCTCAGTTCACGCAATATTCACAGCAAACAGACTTNCGACCACCTAGAGGTGGACCCCCTCAGATAAATCCACAGCTTTCCCAACAGGAATTCGATGATGTTGCCGACAATAACTACATTTATGATGATGGTGATGAACAGCAACAACCGCGGTATAACGAACAGGATACTGACCCTGATGATTTTTTCAACGGCGACACTGTCGACAACGATGCTAATGCACCTGTTGCTTATATGCCAGAGCCATTCACCCGTAGTGCAGCAGCACAGTCTACAGCGTCTCAGAGCATTCGTGCACCATCACCACCCCCGGGCCCCATACTCGACCATTCTCATCTTCGGCCAGGAAACCAGGCTGCCCTTCTTTCTCACGAACGAACACTAGAACTCTACCGTGCAAATGCTAAGAAGACGCAGGACCCGGACTTGCAGTTCGAATTCGCAGTATTCATGATCGACGCATCCAAATCCATGCCCATACCAGAATCAACACCTGGCAATTTGATTCAGGTAGAGAAAGCTCTGGAAAAAAGAGACGACCTCATCAAGGAGGCTACTGCCCTCTTGAAGCGGCTGGCAGATCGGGACATGCGTCGTCGCAGTATTTTCTGGCGGATTGTTATGCCAATGGGTGGGTACGCCGAAGAGCAAGCAGGATTTCGATAGGGCATATCCTCTGTTTGTTCTGGCTGCGAAACATGGTCATCCGGATGCTGCATATCGAGCGGGTACGTGTTGCGAGAACGGGTGGGGGTGCAGAAGAGAATCTGCGAAAGCTCTGCAATTCTTCCGGAAAGCCGCTGCTGCTCTGCATCCCGGAGCGATGTATCGCTTGGGCATTGCAGAGCTTAACGGGGAGCTGACACTCTCGAAGCGGCCGAAGGAGGGTGTCAAGTGGTTGAAGAGAAGTGCAGAACATGCCACAGCAGAGTTTCCTCATGCTCTCCATGAGCTCGCTCTCTTACACGAGCGGGGTATCGACAATGTCGTATTTGTTGACTACGAGTACTCGACGGAGCTGTTGGCGCAGGCGGCCGAACTGGGATACGCACCTAGTGCATATCGGTTAGGAGAGTGCTACGAGTATGGCAAGATGGGATGCCCGCAAGACCCTGCATTATCTATTCATTATTATGTGAGTGTACTCCATTCCTGATTTTTCTTTTGTTCCTAATTACAATTCAGAATATCGCTGCCCAACAGAACCATCGAGACGCGTGCTTCGCTCTAACAGCGTGGTATCTTGTCGGCTCCCCTGGTGTCCTCCCTCAGTCTGACACTGAAGCCTTCCTATGGGCCCAGAAAGCCGCAGAAGGAGGGCTTGCCAAAGCTATGTACGCTGTTGGGTACTTTATGGAAGTCGGTATCGGTATCCCTGCCAACCCTCCAGAGTACGTATTTCCTATTCTCCTTGTTCGCTTTCTAAATGGGTCCCTAGTGCTCTGGGATGGTACAAGCGTGCAGCTGATTTGGGTGACAAACGAGCATCACAACGGCTGAAAGGCTCTCAACCAATACACCAACCNGGCGGGCCCGGCTCTGTCTTACTTCGAACTGGGCCAGACGACTTGAGTATCGGTGGGGAAATAGGTAAGACTAAAGACGGGAAGGATTGTGTTATAATGTAGATGTTTTTCTCGTTCCTCAGACATTCTTTTGTACACTCCCCCCATACGGACATATCTGCCTACACGCTAGGAAATCTTACCATCCATTATACGCTTTCGTTTTCCCATCCTCTTCTCGTTGGTATATACATAGCTTATTATTATCGTCAATCTCACGCCAAGATTATAATCTCCTTGCTGGATTTGGTTACTAAGTTATACACCGGGATAAATACATTGTGGCATCTAATAATTATAAGTAGGAGCACCCATTAATCGAACGGGATCCCTGCGCAGAGTAGGACTGTGGCGATCACACATGGCTTGAGCAATCCGCTATGTATTGCGGTGCTTGTGAGCTCCAGCGAGATGCTATCGGGTGAGTTGATAGAGATGCTCGCGAGTCGTTTTTGGCTCAAGTAGAGCTGCAGGAATGGCGTTCAGAACGGTCTGGCGAGAGGAAGCGGCAATACATACGGAAAGTTGAGTACTGTTCTTCTCTCTCAGCCAGGAGTACACTTTATCCCCAATCCGCATGATCCTCGATCTAGGTCCAGTGTTAGAGTTTTAATAATAGACCAGAGATACTGAGAGGGCTTACAGATGATCGCCCGAGAGCTCGAGGAACAATTTTGCGGGCTGCTTCGGTAATGATCCTTTGATTTCCACCGTCGGCGCTCCTTGCACCATCCAGTCGATATTTCCAAACTCCTTTCCGGAGTCATTCTTGAAACTGGTTCTTGTGCAGTATTTTGAGTAGGTGGTGCAGATGGAGAGGTTTGTTATGCCGTTGGAGCCATCTACGGTGGAGGAGAGGATGTTGGGCTCGAAGCCGGTGAAGTGAAGCTGGAGTGGTGGGTCCTCGAGATGGACGTGTACACTGGGGTATTTTTTCAACTGGGATGGTCGCGAGGTTGAAGAAGAAGAAGATGAGGAGGCAGAGGGTGAGGGAGAAGGAGGAGACCATGCAGTCCACAAATCATTGGCTGCACTATGACTAGGAACTGCAGGATTCCATACAGAGTAATACGGATTCATCGTGATTGTTATACCAAGACTTAGGGATGAGGGGAGATTTAAGCTTTGGGCTGGGCAGTTAACTCGAGGGGAAATGGATGTTTGCTTATATACCGAAAACCCGTGCCTTCGCGGTTTGACGAACGAAGCCATTCGTATAATGCGCGCAGAAGACATCCCTCAGATCCCGAGATTTCTCAATCGGAAATCGTTCGGAAGATGCATAGAGTGACGGAATCCCTCAGAAGGGGAAAGAGATCAGCGCTGGGGATCCTCAGACTTATCACTCTCTTAATTCTCTTAATTGTGAACTATTACCGCTGRGAAAAAGTAATATCAAACGAGAGCGATGCAGCGACGTTGAAGTAAGAAGACTAAAAAGTACAGTGGCTTGAAAAGTARACTAGGAAGCCCTCGTTTATCTCGTGTGTTGATAGCTGAAAATGTCGACCCGGACGACGAAGGCGTCTGGATGACGGTGGCTGGCTTCGTGAACCCGAGTTATGTATAGTTGTGCCGTAAAAATGCCGCAGAGTCGGTTTACCGACGGATCAAAGATCAGACCGATGTCGGATCCGACCCGCGGTATCCGAGTCCCTGAGCAGGATTCCCGGAGGAATAGTATCCGTTTCATAACTATGTGTGTGACAGTGTAAGTGCGCCATGTACATGCTAGATGTTTAGATGGATGCTAGAGCTCAAGAGATCATTATTAATGAATTTAATTTATGCGCTGTATTGTTCAATTCTTGACGAACGTTCTTGGAAAGTATTACTTTATCGATCATCATGAGCCTCACATTTGTCTTCCCACAACCACCACCATGACGGAACTCACAGCAGCAGAGCTCACGAATATTCTAGAGTTTACGATTTCTCTTGCGCGCACTGCTGGGAAATTGATTCTGGAAGGATCAGAAGCTATTCAAGCCTCAGGAGCCGTTGACGAGAAGAAGAATTCTGTAGACCTTGTAACGGAATACGATGTTAGGGTCGAAGAATTGGTAAAAAAGGAGCTCTGCCAGAAGTATCCCAACTTCCAATTGCAAGTAGTTTTYCTACATCAAACCAGCTCACGAATTTACATGTATCTCTAGTATAGGAGAAGAATCTTATGCCGCAGGGTCTCGCCCTCCACTCACTGACGAGCCTACTTTCTGTGTTGACCCCATTGATGGAACAACGAACTTCGTGGGTATTTCTTCAATAGCAACTTGTGCATAGATCTAATGTTCGCAGGTTCACGGATTTCCATGGGTCTGCATCTCCTTGGGACTTATCTACAAACGCCAGCCAGTCCTCGGTGTTATTTACAATCCCTTCTTAAACCAGATGGTGAGGCATGTTCTAACAAACAACGTAAAAATCTCTCAGGCCTTGAGAATAGTATAGCGGTGTAAAAGGGCAGGGCTCCTACCTCTCATTCAACAACGGTGCTCCTCAAAAGCTGCCTCTTGCTAAACCTCCCAAGCCCCTGGCTTCTCTTAGTCAAGCATCTATAGGTGCGCGGCTGATTTCTATCTGTGACTATAAGTGGTTCACACACATCTACTTGTAGCTATTGAGTGGGGAAGTGACAGAGCGGAGGGAATCTTGAGGGCTCGCTCCACTTCATTCCACAAACTTGCCGGAGACGCATCTCAAGGCGTTGTCGGCGGAAAGATGGCTCACTCGCTGCGGTCTTTGGGAAGCGCGGCATTGAATTATGCTATGGTAGCTCAAGGAGGGCTCGACATGTACTGGTATGCATTCACAAGTATTCCAATCTTTTTCATATTGATCATGGGTCTCAGGGAAATCGGGTGCTGGCCATGGGATGTTTGCGCAGGAATTGTCATCGCTCAAGAAGCTGGAGGCGTGGTTTGCGGGTCCCATGAGACCTACGCGAAAACCAAAGATTCAGCAACGTTTGGAGAAGTCGATGAGGCGTTATTGACTGGGAGGAAGTACATCGTAATCCGAGCCATCGGGGACACAGAGGTACGCTTTGATTAACTGACACAGATTTCTGCTCGGAATTTTTGTTGAACGCAATCTTTGCAGAAAGAAAAGGGTGTTGATGCCCAGAAACGAATTTTGGGTGAATTCTATGAGACAGCAGAGGACTACGAACCTGCTTGATACATTTGAAGGAGATAAATGTATTGAATTGAATATATGTATACTGTAGTAAAATTGTAACTACATGAAAAAAANGTTTTGGATGCTCCGATGCTAAAATGTGGCGTGAAAGTGATTACGTCACGTGGCAGACGCGCGTCGATTGAGCCACGCAACCTGGTCATTTACTTCCATCCTTAATCTTCATCTATCATGTTCTTAACGCGTTCAGAGTACGGTAAGACTAAACAAAGCAAAGTAATACTTTTATGTGCTTAATATGCACTTTCTGAAGATCGGGGTGTCAACACTTTCTCGCCTGAGGGTCGTTTATTCCAAGGTGAGTTATTGAATATTATGTCGAAGGACATGTTCTAATATATCCCACAGTCGAGTATGCAATCGAGGCTATCAAAGTACATTCTAACACTTTTGTGATTCACATCTTCGGCTCTGAGTTTTTCCTCTATAGCTCGGGTCGACCACTGTTGGGATCCGTACCCCAGAAGGAGTTGTCCTCGGTGTCGAAAAGCGTGTGCAATCCCCCCTACTAGAATCGAGCTCCATCGAAAAGATTATGGAAATCGATAGACACCTTGGATGTGCGATGTCTGGACTGACTGCTGATGCACGGACTATGATCGACCACGCACGGGTGACCGCGCAGAACCATAACTTCACCTACGACGAGCAGATCAAGGTGGAGAGTGTTACCCAGGCAGTGTGTGATTTAGCACTGAGGTTTGGTGAGAGTGTGCATGATGAAGAGGCGATGATGAGTAGACCGTTTGGTGTTGCGCTTTTGATTGCGGGTGTGGATGAGTTGGGACCACAACTGTGAGTTTTGTGAATTTGTTGATGTTCCTTATGAAAGTGGAATAGTAACTGTGCATATCTTCTAGATATCATACGGATCCATCAGGGACGTTCGTACGGTACGACGCGAAGGCGATCGGGTCTGGTTCTGAGGCAGCACAGAGTGAACTCCAGGACAAGTGGCATAAGGTTCGTTCATCTCCTTGTAATTTGATGACAGTAAAACTTAATGTAATCAAATGCTTAGCAAATGACCCTTCAAGAAGCTCAACTACTGACCTCCGTGTCCTGAAGCAAGTTATGGAAGAAAAACTTGACCAACATAACGTGCAGCTTGCCCAAGTTCGTCCGATTCACTCTCTAACCATGGAAGTTCCTACACTAAATATTGTCCAGGTAACGCCTGATGCTGGTTTCCACATTCTGGACGAGACACAACTGCAGAGTGTAATTCAACAAATGTGATTGATTGAAATTGTATTGTGTAGTTGTTATTGGATGTAATTTTCCTCTTTTCTGGTTGCTGTGAACTTTACCATCGCGTCTCGTAAGACTGGACTGAGCTGCTTTCAGGACGATAAACATTTCCCGACTGCCAAACTTATACTCATTGGGCCGTATTCCTTTCCTCATACTAAGCTGCATCAAGCTGCCATAATTCTTCGTATAATTAAGATGGAGTACTTACCTTCTCTGGCTTTCTCTGACAACCCTCCAGAAACTATGTGAAAGGCAAACGTTGCTTTACCCTTGCATGTATTCACAAATAATACCCATCGCAGATATGCAGCATGTCTGACGAGCCATAATTTCCGGAGCATTGAAACGGCGGGGCAAAAATTTGATGGCGCATCAAAAGCGCCAACAAACATTCGGGCGCATCGCCACTTTACTTCCCAACTTGGACCTGCACCACCATCATGGCCTCTCCCTCTGCACCGGCGACCTCTTCCTCTTCTCTTTCATCAGTTGTCAATAATTTGGTCAGAGCATCTATGGGCACCTCATTAGCCCCCACCGTAACAGACGAAGACTTGGACAACGCGGTGAAAGAACTTCTTGTAAAGGAAGCAAAGAAACGCGCAGAGAAGTACGGACAACAGGGAATTCGAGCATACCTGTCTAGTGGACTGTGCGTTGGGGAAATATTTGAATCTCTTTTGTATGCTTATGCTATAATTTACAGGTCAGAGAGCAATGCTCCTCGAGCGAACAAACGATTCCTCACGTCTATCATAAAGAGTACAGACGACCACAATAAGACTGTCCTAAGGGCACAAGCTCTCGCTGCACAGGAGGTTAAACGTGAAAGAGAAGAACAAGAACGTAGAGAACGGCGTGCTCGTGCTGAAGAAGCTACAGCCGCTGAACGTGAGAGGCTCAGGAGGGGGTCCTCTAGGTCGCGTTCCAAGCGGAAAGTCCATGAAACGGAAAGTTGGGATCGTTGGGATGGTCGAACTGCAGATAGAAAGAGATCCAAACGCAACTGGGAAGTTGAAGATGATATAGAGGAAAGTGAAGAGAGCAGACGAAGAAAACATCGCAGTAGCCACCGAGATAGAGACTCTAGAAGGTCGCACAGACGTTCCAGTCGCAGCCGGTCACCTGCCAGGGAAGATAAAGCAACTTCACGACGGAAGTCAGGGAGATCATCTTCCAAAGATTCTAACGATGAAGAAGAATCGAAGAAGGGACACTCTCGAAAGCATAGATCTAGACATTCACCGGCGTCCGAACACAGAGACTCTCGGAAACACCATCATCACCGTTCATGTTCTCCTAGAGAATCAGCTCGGTCGAAGGAAGATACACATTCCCGGCGGTCCAAGCCCAAGGACCGTTCACCGTCCCCTCCACCCCGTAGGCGTTCACCTTCTCCTACATCTTCAACATCTTCCCGAATGTCTATGTCCCCCGAACCCGCACCCCATAACGATTCCCCTGTTCCATCCAAGATGGACAAATACTTTGAAGAAAGCTACGACCCCCGACTAGACGTCGCACCTCTTGTTATGCCTCAGGTCCCAGCGACAGGGCTTATCAACAACGCAGACTTCGAAGGGTGGGACGCTATGCTCGAGCTCATGCGTCAGCGGAAAGAAGACAAGGAGGACAAGAAGAGACTAGAAAAGATGGGTCTAAGCAAGGAGGAGATTCGTAAGAGCCTCAAAGCTGGGACCGTCGTTTCGTCGTCTGCTAGCGGTGTGGCAGACAGATGGTCTGGTGGGGGTACAAGCGTGATGGATATTGAGTACAAGAAGAAGGGGTCAGTTAGGGAGTGGGATATGGGAAAGGAGGGTTTCTAAGCTTTCATATCGTGTAGTGGAAAGCGCCCCAGGGGCCTCTGTCAACGTATCTATTGCCCTATTTTTCCGTTCTCCTTGAATTGTTTCACACGATATCTCACTTCCTATTGCATATCATTACAATCGTATATACACATTTATCACAGACAGTATTTCTTTTGCAACATTATTGTATTTCGTTCGCTGGCACATCCCTTACTTCTTATTTATTTAACGTCCAAGCGGGATCAAGTCCGATGGAAGGATACGTTCCCTTCGTTGCACACACGGACAACATTTCCTTCATATAACCACGTACAAAATTATTATATTCCGTCTACTTGGTCTCCCTTCACTCGTGCACGATCTTCTTTAACACGACCAATTCCTCTACACTGAGCTGATCTGCCAACGCAGAGAAATTGCTTGTATTCCGAGCCGCACACTCTTTGAGGAACGACACCAGATGTTCCTGCATAGGGTAAGCATCTTACTCGTCTATCAAAGTATAGAACCTTACCTGCATATTCATCTGCGAAATGGGRTCACTCTTCAAATCCTCGTCGTCACTATCATCCAAGATATCATCATTGTCGAATGCAACACCCTTAGGTCCAATCAGGTCCGACAGGAACTCCAATTCTTTCGCGGATTCTTCATCTGCCCAATCGTCGTCCTAATGGCCAAAGAATCAGAAAATGTATCGAGACCAAGGAAGAAACACCATACATCATCCGAGCCACCATCCTCTTGGAGTGTGGGAATAGTAGAAGATTCTCCTCCAGTTTGAAGATCCTTCAACAAGATCTTGAGTGCCTTCACCGGGAACGGAATCGATGTGAATTGATGTGGCGCTAAAATAAGATTAACCTAGTTAGCTCCTGGTATATCTTGCCTTAGCCCAAACCGTGTGCGTACCCGTCTTCGTCCGCGAGCGAGTCATAATAACTTTCGCGAGGAAGGAAGGGGAGGGGGAAGAATGTTGGCACAAAGCAGAAAGGATGAAAGGAGACCTTCGACTCACCATTCTTGCTTTCCTCATCGACGATAATGTCACCCTTGACCATCAGCCTCTGCAAGCTGGGTCGTTCCGAAACGAGCAGCTGTGATAAACCCATCGTGCTTGTTCTAGAAGGCCAGAACCCTTGGAAAGTTTCTGCATTCTCACACCATGTTTGGATGAGGATGTCTAGACCTGAGCGAGTCGAACCGTTCTCGGACGGGATAGACATATTTTCAAGGAGATCGAGAACAGTGTCGCGTTGGTTGTTGATAAGGAACCCGAAGGGTATTACTAGACTCTGTCAAAGCAGTCAGCACACCCTCGACGCGAAAGAGTGTAGTGTACCTGGATGAATGTAGCAGTTTTTGCTTCTTGCATCCTTATCACCATTGCCTTCAGTAATTCAGGAAGCACAGGCAACACTTTGTCTCCAGCCTTCCTCAATAAATGAATGATCAGTTCTCCTATCGTCAGACCAGCACTTTCATCTTCACTGTGCAGCAACTTGGCGACAAGCTGTAGGACGTAGTCGAGACCAGAACGGTCTGCGCCGTCTGACCAAGAGATAAGTTGCCCACAATCTTTGCGGATAACGATTGTAAGGCATGTTATTCCATTCTACAGAAGCGAGATCAGAAATGGATTCACGGACTTGTTCTTGAAAATGAGAATTACCTGGAGAACATCTCTGTCCTCCGCATCACCGAGACATTTGAATAACGGCGGAGCTAGTAGTGCAAACGAACCATCCCCCAACCNTGTTTCAGGGGCACCACCAACCAAGCTGCTAACTAGATCGATAGCAGACCCAGCAATGTATGCATCTTGTGAAGAAGCCTTGGAGATGGCGTCACAGAGGAGGGGTAAGGAGTTTTTGACAACAGTTTCGTAAATACCAGGAGTGGGCGATGATGCGAGGGATTTCAGGATATCAGGGAAGATGGAGAGGAAAATAGGGTCTACGCAAATGCTCTATATGAATTACGATGACGAGCCAAAGTTAAGCCTTACCTCGATTGTTCTTGCTCCAAACATCCAATACTGCAGTAGTCAGCGCGCTGGCCAACTCAACAGAGATCCATTTGCCCTTGTCTACGTCTACGATGACAGCAATGGTCTCGAGCACGAGAGAGAGCGTGTCTTCAGTGGTGTGCATCAAGAATGGCCCGAGGTCTTTAGCAATTCTGGGCATAAATGGAGCCAATGCCTCGTCTTTGGAGTTCATGCAGAAGCTATCGAGGAGCTAATAAGGGAAATAATGATTCGAACGAAAAAAATACATACTTATGAACGGCCTTCACGGCAGATATCTTCACAGGAATACCTGCATCGCTAGCTTCGACGACTTGAACGGCAGCTTCCAGGTACTGTCCAGCGAGCTGAGCTGGTAAGAGTTTCGTATATTGACTTGCAAATACGAACCCCCTCCCTTGCAAGAAGGGGCACTCTATACCAAAGTTAGCCCATAATCTCATAGAATATGAAATGTTCAATGACCTGCGAGGGTAAGAGTGGATGGAATGACGTTGGCGAGCAAGGACTCGATGTCGATGGGCTTGGAACGTCCTGACTCCTCCTCATCTTCGATGCAGTCTTGTACCGCTTCTGATAGAGATCCAAGAGCCGCGAGAGCAGCTTCCAGAGGCCTCCACCTAATCTAATGTGAGGTAATGATTAAATTTGTGTGGCGTATCCACTTACCAGTCAGACTTTGCGCCTCGGGCTTGTTCAGCACTCTGGATGACATGTTGAACTGTAACCTGCATAATTTGAGTGATTTGTGCAGGTGCACGATCGATTAAGCACTATAGTTTGTCAGGATACAAGGTTCACAGTAGATGAAAAGCTGAAGGAAAGTCATACAGCTAGAAGATCAAATCCGGCTACCCGCACACTGTATGATTGGGTCTCGTCATCTTCCTGAGCGACGAATGCATTTGCGTTGTTCGCCCATGTCTCCTCCTGCACGAGCTAGTCAGTGCAATGTAGGGATGTGTTATAATTGTCACCTACGTCTTCGTCAGTCATCTGGGAATAATTAAAGATCGCAGACACGAGTGCCAGGGAGTGCTCAGGCTGGAACCAGTCTTTAGCTCTTCCACCCCTCGTGACAGTCGAGATGAAGTCCACGATAGAGCTGATGAGTTGGGTGAGTTCTACGGGCTCGTCCTCGGCAGAAGATGGCACCGATTCTACAGAAGAGATGTAGTGACTAGAAAATGTTGGGAACAAAACATGGAGGTGGTTCAAAGAGGCAGTCAGATAGTCGGACAAGAATGTGACCATTGCACGAGGGAAGGAGGTGTGAATAGTGTCAAGAGCCCGGAAGATTTGAATGCGAACAGCAAGCCCGTCCCAGTTCCCCTCGGAGGACACATCTTGGATGGGATCGAAGTTTAAGAGTGTCCTGAAGGCTTCAAGCCACACCGGTAGAACGGCTGCAGTAGCTTCCTTGACTGCTTGTGCGTGTTGCTCTTTGACCATATAGAGGGCGATAACACATTCACGGAAAACAGAAATGGCTCGTGCACGGGTGAGAGGCGATTGTACCTAACTGCAAGTGAGCCTGGGTCGTAGATTGAAGCTCACATACATACATCTCGAGCGCCAAGAATGTTGAGTAAAACGGGAAGTAAATCGCGGAGGACAGGCAGAATCTGATCCTCTGTAAGGTCGGACTTGATGAACTCAGCAAAAACTTGCATGGCTCCGTGAACAGAATCGGGAGAGTTGGAAGAGAGGAGGGTGATGAGGGATGTCAATAGATCAGGATACTCATCTGGCCAGTCGGAGCTAGCGATAGATGATAGAACATGAGCCTAGGATAAAATCAACTATTGAACTGTATAATATTAAGTAGAAACTTACGCAGAGAGAGCGTATCTTCCTGCTGGGATCAGACAGCCCTCTGAAGACTGCATCTCGGATTTGGGTTTTGACCTACAATTTGTCAGGCGACAAATGGCAAAGGAATGAAGCTTTTGCCGCACTTCCGGTGGTGGTGCAGATCCCTTGAATCCAGTGAAATAAGGGCCCCATCTTTCTCGAACATACTTCCTGAGGGCAATTGTTGCTGAGTGCAGTTTCCAAAATCCAATTAAGACGCGTATCATTTGAAGTAAAACGCGTAAAACTTATCTGCCTTAGAGAAATGTCTATATCTTGAGCAATAACTAGTTGGGAAAGTGCCAATCCAGCATCTAATAAAGGGCTGCTCAGCTCATCGATGAGATGGAAAACACTATGAAAACGCGCCTGCTGATGCAAAATGTTCTGCAAGCTTCAACTCAGCNGCCATCCGATTGTTCGGATTGGGGTCCAAAGTAGCCGTCAGGCATTGCGCAATTTCGTTCGTGGTGGTCATGATGAAAGAACGATATGAGAAACAGACGCTGTCGAGGCGCGCTTGACAGATTGGTACGGACACGTGACTTTAATTTTTCACCCTGAACCGTAACTACCRTCATTGAAAGCAATGCCAACGGACGCGCAAAAACCCACAAGAAAGAGAAGTAAAGTATCCGATAATACCACCGAAACTCGCTCTCAGAGCAAGAAATCTGTTTYGAAACGCAAGGGTNGGAAAGCATACTTTCAAGGGTTTAATGGACATGCCTACCAGTGTCTTGATTGAGGTATGGCTCCAGCTGTGATATGAGCATGTCGCAAAGCTCACTAAAATATCTAGATATTCTCTTGCACCTATGTCGATGACATTCTTCGCCTGACCAGAGTCAACAAGACCTTAAGGAATATACTTTTACAGCTAAGTTCCAAATCTATCTGGGAGGCGGCCAGAGCCAACATCGGCCTTCCGGGACCTCCTACAGGCGTATCCGAACCAGCTTGGGCATCTCTTGCATTTGATCAATACTGCCATGTAGGTAGGAAGTGGATGAGAAAGACGGTTTCTCACTGTCTCTTCCGCAGATCTGCGATACCACCCAAGTACGGACAATATACTGGGGGCTCCAGTGTCGTATGTGCAGGAGATGCTATCGAGATCAGTAAGTTTTCAAATCTCTTGTCCATGGTCTCTATTTCTAAAAATGTACATTTCGCAGTACTGTCCCGGTCATGTTCGAACACGTTCCATTATGCGATGAAGATCCCGAATACTACAAGATAGCCCACAGTCTTATCCCTATTGACTGGACATATGGTTAGTTGTCCTAGTGTACTCCGGTATCTATTTAACGCCGGAGCAGGAAGCAGTGTCAGTGGATGTGCATTCACCAGCACTATCGAAGAGACGCGAAAATGGTACTACTCACATAAAAGTAAGCCTCACACCATCAAGNCTCGGCAGGATTCTACCAGAGCCGCCTTGGAGGTATGTGCGTTCTCGCGCATCGAGCATGAAAGGGCATGACTTTAACAACATCAGCATGCTAAACGGTGTAGGAAATGGGAGAAGGGAATGGAAGAACGCAAGAGAAAAGAACAGATACGGATCGGACGCGAACGGACCATTGCGTCAGTTCTTTTTGCTTCAAGCTCCTCAAATAGTAGTCCTGACGACTCTGCAGTATCAAGGCCCGTCTCGAAGCTCTTGGTTGGGGCCAAGAAATGAAACGCATTCAGTTCCCTGACAATTTGGACGGCATGGAAATAGTCCACAAGCCTCAACCTCTAACTGACCGAAGTAAATCTCCCTTCCTTCTTCTTCATTCGAAGTTCTTAATTTGTTGCCAGTTTGGAAGAACATCGAACCAGAACTCACCGAGTATATGGAACGTATGAGGGAGAAGCGTCTCATTCGCGAACGAAAATCTCTCGTCATGTCGCGAGGCAAGGCTGCAATTGATATCCTCAAGAAGATGAAGACCTACCCCGTACTGGAATTCCTCCCCGAACCTGTTGATTTCTGTGCCTTCCTTCCGATTAGAGCTATCATGAATGCACCAGGCGAAGGACCAGCCAACTTCGAATCCGTGATTCCCATTCTTCCAGATCTCTGCACCAACTGGAGGAACAGGATACTTCGTTACCTCGTTTGGGTTGCTCGTGGGTCTCAAGGAAAAGCTCCATCTTTGGCAAACCGCCCATTGGAGGAAAGCCGTCCAAGTGTTACCCAAGAAAACCTGGACTTGCTCTCTCTGGCTACTACCGCCTTCCGGTGTAGCTTCTGTTCTAATCCCAAGGATGAAGAGAAAGGAGACTGGATGGAACGTGCAATGAAGACTTACAAGAACAGCGAAACCCCGGNTCCATTATTCTATCCCGACATGCTGTATCACAGATGTCTTACCAAAACTCTGACGGGATATAGCCATTACGCTCAGCCAAACTGGGACCAAACGCCAGATGACCCAGCAAAACTGTTAAAATGGGAGACTGGCGAGCGCACATCGTGGAATCCAAAAAGGGTGCAAAAGTACGATGAGAAATGTACCCGCGCCGTTATCTTGATGGCTGGCCTCGATCCCAGAACAGCTACTATCGCTGAGATGGACGCACTTGGAAAGTTATTCATTTGTTTGGACCCTACCTGTAATTCTACTGCAGCTCAAGGCTACACAATAGCATTCAGGTGGCGAAGTGCAGTTCGTGTTCTTTCACACCACCTTTACTCGTCCGTTATCTGATGTCATCCCAGGTGGAGCATCTTCAAAACATGCATAATACGTCGAAGGATCACAGCTTGCGCCTCATTAGTGACCATCAACTAGTCAGTGTCGAGCATGAAGAAATGGAGCCCCCCGAGAAAGCGGCGATATGGTTATGTGTACATTGCCGCGATTTGCCTGTGGAGATACCTCCGACCACTATGTCCCATATTGTATCCCATTCGGAGGACATGTATGTTGATTATGATACTGCTCTTATGGGAGACTAACATCTTGTGGTATAGGCATGACAAGGAGGCACCCGTGCTCAATTTGGATTACTACCGTGACCCCGCAGTGTCCCTCGAGGGAAGAGGCAGACTTCGCATCACAGGCACTCTGGATTTCTAAATTTACATACCGTTTTCTCCTTCTGTCTTTTAGCTTTCAAGCTAAAGTGTTTAGAGAATATGATTTTGGGTCGCCGATCGCTCTGGCAGGCTCTGGCTCCCTACACACTTGTTCTAGGTATTTGGTTGCCAACGATGTAGACAAATTCCAAACCGTCACCGTCATCGAGGACCGCCGGCCGGTACGATGGGTTTTGGCCCATCCTTACTACTCACAGTTCTTAAACCCTCTGTAGGACATCTTCTCTGGCAAAACTGGCGCAGCGAATCTTGGGGAGAAATCCGGGTATGTGAGGTGGAGTCTTTCGTCCCGGTGTGGTGTGGATCTTTAGGCAGCTGAACGATTCATGAGTCGGTCGCTTAACAGTCTATGTGTTTCCTCGTCCCACCCCGGAGAATCCTTGGCTGTCCCGACTGTAGCCCCAACGGGCCGTCCAGGGCCTCGCACGAGTCTATAGAAAAGACTATATTCACTTCTGCTGGTCACTCCGTCTCTCATACCACCAACTTTCTCAGGTGTTTGAGTTCCTACAATCCGTTGTATCTCCGCCTTCCATAAATACCCATCCTTTCCCTGTGCATTCATTTTAACGTTCGCACTCATTCACATCACTCATGCTCTCAAAATCTCTCATCACCGCGTTTGCCTGTTCTCCGTTGCGCTTGGTGCGTCTAGGACCGAGCCACCAGACGGTGCCATCATTGTCCGGGAAGGAACATCCAACTCTACAGAATTTTCTTCAATCAGCGACGCTATTGCCTCGCTAGCTGACTCCGGTGATGCCGTCGTTTTCATCTATCCTGGCACATACGAGGAACAAGTGTATATCACCCGCGCCGGGTCTTTGACTGTGAGTATGAGAAGTACTGAGCGGACACTTCCGTCTTGATCTGAACCCGCATCAAACCAGATCTATGGTTATACCGAAGACACCTCGAGCTATCGCTCCAATGAAGTACTTATCACTGCAAGTGTGGATGCTGGCTCTGCTGGTTCGAATGATGCCAGCGGAACTCTGCGTATCCACAAAGACAAATTCTCCATGTATAACGTGGATGTTGAAAACTCATTTGGAGAAGGCTCCCAGGCAATTGCAATTAGCCAGTATGGGAGTCAAGTTGGCTTGTATGGCTGTGGTTTCTACGGATTTCAAGATACTTTGCTCGCGAATCAAGGAACTCAAGTCTACTTGAAAGGATACATTGAGGTCTGCTTACGGTGTTCTTTATGTTCGATCTCCTTCCGCTGACGAGGACCACAGGGTGCGACGGACTTCATCTTCGGCCGTCACGGTCTCGCATATTTCGGAGGCAACACCATTGGCGTAGTGAGTAATGGATATATTACTGCAAGCGGACGTGAGTCGAACGACGGAGGAAGCTGTGAGTCCCTTTCACTCCCATGCGAGTCTTACATTAAGGAAGCCTCCCTTCGGAGATGTTTTCAACGCGAACACTATCGTTCTTTCGTCAAATGGCGACTCCGACGCTGCAGGGAAAACTTACCTCGGCCGTCCTTGGGGAGGTACGTTGTCAGCTCTTCGTGTCTTTCCACCTTGCCTATTTACATTCCCCTTTTTAAAGCGTATGCTAAGTGAGTCGAGGAAAATGTACTTGCTCTATCGGAGCACTATTAACCTACCTTTCAGAGTCGTTTTCAAGAACACGGTTGTTAATCTACAACTTAATCCAGCTATCTGGTCGGCGTGGCACGATGATGAGCCACGTACAGAAAATATCCTCTTCGCGGAGTACAACACTACCGGAAGTGGGGTTGCTAACGCAGATAGGGCTAGCTTTGCTACCGTTCTCAGTGAGAGTGAAGCTGAAGCTTACTCTATTTCGAGCGCTGTCGGAAGCGAATATGTTGACTGGGTGGACTTGGACTATTTGATTTGAGGATTTCAACTCTGAAACAAGAAAATCCTACACTCTCAGGAGGCTGGCCTTCACTCTTGTATTGACAGCTTGAAGTTTTGTATCATACTAGTATTGCTGCGTTATTCATTACTGGTGCCAGAAATATGGGAATGTGGCGTTTGACAAGATATTTTTGGTGTGGCGTAACTTAGTGACAGTTGATTGTTTCATTTGTGCATCCCCTTCAATTGTAGCTGCGTCAACCCATGTAGGCAGTCGGTGCCCCATCTTACCCCGACTGCGTTCCTGCTGAGCGTTCATTGCCTAATCGGGAGTGTACGGGTGACTCATAGTGGACGCACACGATCATCACAAATGCGCCTACAGAGGTTTAGTTCTCAGATTCAGATCGTCATAAACGCCGAAGGCTGAGAAATACGAACGTGTATGCGCCGCAAGACATTTCAGTTTCTCTAGATATTCGCCTGGGGATCGCATAGACAACACCGCTGCTTGCGGTGGTGCCGATTCTGACGCGTTGGAAGATAACGGATCTTAGTGGGTTCGCGCGTCGAACGTTGGATTCTAATAGGATATAGGGTCTCGGGGGCGGATCTATGTCATAGCAGAGAACCAAAATGCGGCGACCTTTCTAATCGATAGCCTCATTCATACCTGGCTGGCAAAAAGTAACCCTCTAGACCAGAGGGAATTCAGACAAGGACTTCGTGATATAAACATTTATTGAAGGGTGTGGGGCTACACGAGCAGAACTATCTCTAATAAGAAACTAAACCGTAGATACGATAGAAGTCCATGTGAAATTTCTAAGTAATACAACTTGAACGCTGACACAAAGGCAGATAGTAGACGCCTTGAGAAAAAAGAAGGGCGAAGGAATTTGAACGAAAATAGTTCCATAGAAGACTATAGTATATGATATGTATTTAGGATGATAAAGTTCACTAAGCTGTTCAAGGCTGTCGAAATAATAGAAGTGGCGGAAGTTGTCTAGTAGACGTAAGTATAGATGGTACTGCTGCGTGGTTGTGTATGATGTACAAATGGTGGAGATGATGTTGGGAACGTAAAAGGTCGTAAAGAAAGTCGTAAAATCTCCAACCACAAGCGCTAGTACGTCGGTGTAAGGAGGGGAGGTCGAAGCAGAGAAAATGCTGAGTACCGCACTAAGGTGCGTAGTGTGTTTTGTAGCGCTCTGTGGCGGTGAGAAATAGATAGAAAATCATCCGTGCTGTAAAACATGTCAGTGAGTCTTCGTCGTCACGGAGAGCGAAAACAACATACGATGATCGACCGGAACATCTTGATATCTTTGATCATTGATAACTCAATACCACGGTAGGCACAAGCCATCTGGAGGGATGTGAGCTGTCTATGATGTTCACCATCACGCCAGGTGTGAACAGTGACAGATTTGAGCGATGGCTTGGATTTAACAGCGTCTAGGATGTGTAGCATAGGAGTGTTCTTATCCAGAGAGAACGCGAGGTGCTCTAGATCATCTGGGAGTTGCTTGAACATCCCAGGGCCTGTAGAGCAATCCTCGACGCTAAACTCCTTCAAGTTCTCGCACTTCTGGAGCACGGAGAAGTGTTTGCGGTGACATGATGGTAGAGATACGGATTCCAGTGCCTTTCCATATGTGTCGAACAGATGTTCGAAAGCATCCACTGAGGACTCACGCTCCAGACGCAGAACACGCAAGGAATCGACGGAATTGTGCAGAAGCCACTCCAGAAATTCTCCTGAAGGRGAAGCCTGGAAGTTCATGTGAAGGTGGCTGAGTTGGCCACAGAACGGCTCGGAAGAAGCGGGGAGCTCAGGAGGATTACCGCTGAGGACGAGAGACCGAATGGATGGCCAAACACTGAGAAGTTGAGATAAGGTGTGGCAATTGTCGGACCAGTTATTGAGATGCAATGTGGAAACAAGAGGACCTGAGCGAAGCAGCTCAAGAGTCTCCTCATCGAAAGCCGGTGCAATGCGTGCCATACGCAAGGCATCTGGGGCACCCATGACGTCTGGTCCGGGAGAACCACAGCCATACACCGAAAGATTGACCTCGCCGAGATTGGAGCACAGGGAAACGGCATAAGCAAATGAAGGTTGGGTGAGCCCAGATGGCTGGTTATGGTCAAGAACTATGCGAAGGACTGAGACGGCGTCTCCCAAGGTACATCCGTGAACAGTACTGCGATCAACGGCACTGCAGAACGAGTCAAATGCAGCCTGGGTTCTGAGGGAAACGTGGCGGAATAAGAGCTTTTGTGCAGCAGTAGACCAGCCGTGGCATACGAGCGCACAAGCGTACAGTGCCCGAGCATCCAGCTCGTCAGGTTGTTCGTCGTCACAGGTGTTCTCCATGATCTGCATAACTATTTCAAGCGGTATAGCTGGGGTTTGTGGATAGACAGAGTGGCGAGCAGTCGTTCTGTTGGGTGTAGGGCATGGTAGAGTCGTCAAGTCAAGAGATACAGTATGTTTCGTGGCCTGAAGAAATTTTTGTTAGAGATAAGTTTCGAATACTCATGCCACTATTGTGCTGAACTTACTCGTGCGGGTAAAAGCTCCAATAGGTTGAACAAGCCCATGGTGTAGATATTGAAGGAGCAGATACGGGGAAAACGCGCAGAGGTCCTGCCCACTGCCGTGTTCAGTATTTATATGAAAGACAATAGAGTACGATCTGGCCGATCGGGTGAAACAAAAAGGAAACAAAAAGGCCGCTAAAGCGCGTGAGAGTATCCACTTTCCTGGGTATCTCCTTCCATTATATCAACCCGATCTGACCCCATTTGGATCCCCGAGCGAATACGGAAACCTCCGTCAGATTGTGTTGCTCTAAGTTGCCGTCTCTCCTTTTCAAGTCCTCAAAGAGACTTTTTGCAAAATACACATCCGTTTCTGCTTCTTCAATACTCCCAATACTCCGCCCGCAAGTGTTTTGGACTATTCAAAAGTCCGGATCTTTACGTGTCTCAACCATGCAGGTCAGTTACGAGACCCTAGTACATAACACATTATATCCCCAAGCACGAGCCGCCAGCGTGAAATTTTTACTGACTCAGAAAACCGTCAAAGTTATAAGTGTAGTTTGTTTGGGAGTCAAGGATCATTGACGAAGTCCGTCTCCGTCGTGCCTTGGCTACAACCAGCACCGTGCTATGCTACGGGGCGTCACCGTGTAAATGTTTTACGTGCATTTTCGGGCTCCTTCATTCCAAG
Source organism: Chondrostereum purpureum (assembly GCA_004354395.1). NCBI lineage: Eukaryota > Fungi > Basidiomycota > Agaricomycetes > Agaricales > Cyphellaceae > Chondrostereum > Chondrostereum purpureum. The sequence goes on along the minus strand of LBLO01000253.1, from coordinate 3,122 downwards.
TTTTTTCCACTCTGGAATCTCCCTCTGGCTATATTACATATGGTCAAACGAAGTTCTCGCGGTTGCTACTCCACGTTCATGAACGAAAACAATAAGGCTGTCTCGACTCTTGAGTCACAATATCGAGCTCGCGGATCTTCAATCACATCTATCGTTTACCCTGTACATAGCAAAGCTGCTGATAATTGAATCGATTCAATATTCATCATTGCCATCTCTGGACAGAGTCAGAACTCCTCCTCATCATTAACCACGGCCATCGAAAGTATTGGATGTTCAATCGATTCTATGTATCTTCCTGACATATCGAGGAAGGCGCGATGAACGCACACTTGATATCCCAGAATGAATGCAATCATGCTATGCGATGCAATTACAGCGTGTTCTTCCTGTCCCCCTTGCATCTCTTTCCAGAAAGAGAGACGTAGCCAGGCGCGTCGCCACATTCTTTGATCATCGTCATAACGAAGATCCTCTGAGGCAACGAGAAGACACCCTACGAAGATTCTCTGCTACTATTTTTTTGAAGATGAGCCGCAAACAAACGCAGTTCAACTATAATAGAACAACGGACAGCAAGCCTTCAATTCCTGCTGCTCGTGAGGACTCCAAATTCTCAGGCTATTGGCTCACTACCCGGAACTTCATTCAACTGAGATCTGAGGGCTTGGGAATGTTCAAATTCGTATTCCATTCCTCCATTCTTATCAAAAGTCTAAAGAGGATCAGTGTACTTAACGCCACCGATAGCCCTCTGTACAGACTTGCTGTATAGCACCAGCTGCCTTTCTTCTGCATGCGGTCGATTCAATACAATTTCTCCTGTGTGAGTTTGGCTGGTACTGATGAACAAGGTCTTGGTGCATAACCATACAAGACAGCGGTGAAGTCTATCGTTGAATGTGATACGGGCTTGTCGGAAAATGGTGTCGGCATTACCTATTTTCTGTCTTTTGTTAATAACCGTGGAGGCGGAGCTCAAGGGACGTGATGCTGCAACGTGGTATCCCAAGTTGAAGCAATCTCCGGAAACGACGAGCACTAACTGAGCTTTCAGAACTTGCCAATGTACCTTTCGATGCCCTCGGTCGCAGACGCGTCCTAATTTATTTGACGTGCACTCACTCACTCGCGCCTGAGACACCGAGCAGACGGAAGCGAAAGTGCGCCTCTCTTTCGCCAAATCCTTCTTCTCTTGTACCTCAATACACACCCTAATCCGTCCAATTCTCCTAATGGGAACAGTGCTTACATTCCTTCCGTGTCATTCATTATTGCTCCCGCGGAACTGTGGTCGGAAATACAACGCGTCTTACCCGTTGTAACAACTTACGTTTTCACATTCAGAAAAAATACGTCCATTTGTTCTGTCCTCAATCTCACGGTTATTCGCTCGAGATGGACGGCCTCAGTGCGCTTCAGTGACCCACTCGAAAAGAGAAGTAGAGAATATTGGCCGTGGCCAAGAGAGAATTGACCAAGAAGACCGATTGCAAGTACAACGCCACCATTTTTGTCGGGAATATGTACCAACCGCGAGGGAGAGAACACGGGCTACTATTAGTCTCGTGACCAGACTGGCTACGGACGTCCATAGCCAGTCTGGTACAYTTGATCCGCCTTTTGGCGGGTCGCGCCCAGAAGGCACGTGACAGTTCACACGACCCAAAAAAGGTTATTGGTGGCTGTGCCCCTCACCAAAGAAATGGTCAGCAAACCTTCGTCATCGTTTTCAATAGCCTTTTTAGGAGCGTGCGAACGGCTACACGTGACTGCTGGGCGCGACCAGCCAATTCAAACTCAGATATACCGGACTGGCTATCGAGTTTACTCATAGACAGTCGGTTCCGGACTACAGCAATATTACGCCCCCAAAAAAATTCCCGCAGTTTGAGAGATTTCTATCCGCACAANTTTTTTTTTGCTCAGTCCAAATCTCAGAAATTATCCGCATCATGCCTCCGTCATCCCAGGTCCAACTCGTCATTTTTATCCGCAAAACCTCTGGCCTCCAGCCCAAACTTGTCGATTTTTAGCCGCACCGCGGTCCGGCCTCTGGGTGTATTAACGGGGGTCCTTTCTGAGTTCGGCAGTGGGGTCGGATTGATGGGAAACGGTGTCATTTAGTGACGTCTAAAAGGAAGGTTGGGGGAAACTTGAGTTTCTTAGTCAGCAACCTTGAGTTCCCTTGAGTGAACTCGAGTTCCTGTGACCAAAAAGGAAAAGAGCCCATTRAAAAGCTAGCATCGCGCTATTACATGGGAAGAAGAGCAGTCAGGAAAAATATACAAGTCTATTGCTTAGTTGGGTACTGTCTTGCAAAAGATGACGGGGTAGTCGCACTGAATAGAGGTTGTAGCTGGTCCTCCAGGCCAAATCACATTCCCTCCAACTTTCTAATTACATAAAAGCATCTGACGTGGTCCTTGCAAAGTAAGAAATGTGAACCCTACAAAAAGAGAAAAAGTTTTGATGAAAACTCGAGGTCGATCGAACTCAAGGGYMSTTAAGTTSCCGATKAGGGTGATTRGTCAGCTCNNAAGTKACCNTCGACMTTGAGKTCCCMAAATAGCAATGACCTCCTGCTGAATCACCATGATCGTTCCTGTCAAGGCTATAGATGGGTGGTTTGCGACCATATAAGAATTTCGTGGCGCCTTTTGCTCAAACATCGCGATCCTGGAAGACGTGCAACCGAAACTCGAGGAACAAAAGAGGACGGGACGACGTGAAGTGTTGTTGTTGTTGTTGTTGTTGTTGAACGGACAGGCAAGTGTATCTCTCCAGTGATTCCAGGCTGGTTAGTTCCTTTCTTCTTAGCTTCTGCGGCATCAATCTGACTGAATACGATAGTAGTATATATTGGTGATCTCTGTCAGGATCCTGGGGACAACTGCATCTTGGAAGTTGGAACAAAGACATCACCAGACTTCATCGCTCGTGGATGGGGTTGTTTGGGACTGTTCGAGAGGCCACTGTCAACAGGGACTGATCACATCTTCGGTTTTTGTTATTGAATGACAGCTGGCCCGGAGGACCAAAGAGCTAAGTAAGATTCCTACTTCCCTTGAATCCTGTCCAACTTTCAGACTCTTGCGCGTTCTCTCTTTGACAGAAATGAG
>LBLO01000252.1:0-35297 GCA_004354395.1 Chondrostereum purpureum | reverse complement strand
TGAGGTACATCGAATAGAATTTTCTAGGATTTTTTCGTGAAATTTCTCCGCACCGTTGTGGAGGTATAAGCCAAGAGATGAGGCGTGTTACGAGGAACCGAGCTCTTAGTGAGAACAAACAAGGGTCAATATGCCGATCCGGTTTGCGGGCAATTATCCGACCCAATATATGAATCCCATCGTAGTCGAGTCACGGGACCGTAAACACATGTTGAAATTCACAATATTAGAGTCTATTTGAAAACGGTTTCAAACCACTTTTATTCGAGACTGAAACCGAAAGTTTTGAGCCATCACTCGGCGCCGGACCTTCCTTACCAGATGCCGGACCGCCGAGGAAGCTGATTAATCATTAGACTCAGTCGTTGAACTCTCTCCTGCACTGTATGCTTCAAGGACACGCTATGTACCCTGCTCGTTGGCAACCGATGGATGAATACTCTACGAGCATTCATTATTGTTTGGTGGCCTTTGTCAAATTTCCATGGCCTCCCAAATTGGTGTAGTGCCAGGCTCGTTTTTTCCAACCAGATCTTCCATCTCATGTAGTGTCTCTAATATAATGTGACAGCAGGATGCTGACTAAATGTAGGTGCCATACCAAGTGTTTCGAGACCCGAAAGGGCCACAAGTGGAAGTATAACAGTATAGAGTATGAGATGTACATATAGTAGGTATGATATAGTAATAGTATTAGTACTAGTAGGATGTAACTCTGAATCACGTTACCGTCAACCATTCGGCATGATGTCATTTTCTGCCATTCCTCCCGGTGATTTGAAATTCATCTTGCGCCCGAAACTATCCGTTTTGAAGCAAAAANTGTTTTGAAACCGTTTCCAAATAGACTCTATTGGTCAATTATTGGCTAAGACAGGCTAGGCTCGTTCCCACCCGGTTCTGCGTTTTTAAACTCCGCTACGCTCGACGCAGAACCCGACTCTTTTCACACTCCGCCTTGATCATCATTTTGTTACCCCCGGATCATATCCCCGAACAGAACCTCTCCCGATAACACCAGTGAGTAGTATAAAGAGTCGGCTCACCGTACCGACTGGCTTGCGAGTCTAAAGACAGGCTAAGACTGGCCACCTTAGGTTGATACAGACCACCCACACCATTGTAACTTATTGGATCACACGCAGTGAGTGTTGTGTCCCTGATTCGTGCTGTTTTCTTCCGTCTTATACATTCCATCCGAGTCTTAGGCCTAAGACTTAGCCCCATGTTGAAATTTCCCTATAAAGTGTCGGCTACGACCACTGGCGCCGTTTCTCCATCCGTTACATTAGAAAGAGGTACTTACAGAATCAGGGCACCGAATACTCGACCCATGCAACCGCTACGCTTCCAACAACCTCCAAAACGCGTGGCCCGGACGACCCGCTATCTTTTTATTCTGGCGCTGCTCTTAGCGTCTGCCTGTCTCGCTAGCTTCGGTGCTGCTTATTACTTATTCGCTACGAGGTGGGCCTCTGCAAGCAAAAACGATCGCTTTTCCGCTGACCGTCAGAACGAAGTCATCGCCTTTGATCGCTCCCAGCGTTCCCCACTTCCCGACGAAAAATTCGTTGCCTATATTCCACATAGTGGCTTCCATAATCAACGTATAGCCTTAGAAAACGCCCTCACCCTCGCGCATCTACTCAATCGGACCCTGCTAATTCCTCCCATCCGTCTTGGAAGCAAGCCCTTGCGATACTTCCCATTCGATTCACTACAACAGTTTACATCAGTCTCTGACAAGGAGGGGCTTGCGCACTGCTCTGAAACGACCCGACTAGGAATTCCATCGCCTCCCGAATGTTTCGGCTACTACGAGTACACGCATATCAGCTGGGACTGGCTTGTAAAAATCACCAATATCGAAACCAGGCCATCGCTTTACCGATGGAACATGACCCAAGCATGGCTTTACGACTACATGTCTTTGTCTACCACGGATGTTTTTACATTCAACGATTCTAATGCATACCATTTCCGTTTTCTGGACACCGTGAATGACTCGTCACCCATCACTGACAAGTACAAAGAAGATGTTTACATCCCTCATCTCATGGCCCTCCCGGAGCGCCTCCTTCAGATAGGATCACTGTTCGGCACTTCGCGACTCCGATTAAAGAACACGACCAACGTCGAAACGCGCCGAACGATTAGACGGGCTATGAATTTCTCCAACCCTATCTTGATGGATATAGTTCATTCAGTCTCAACAACGATGTCCCATGCTTACTTAGGGGCTCATATCAGGGTTGGCGATGGCGCGTTCAAGGATCTAGGTTCCAGTAATGTGCGGGAGATCTGGTGGAAACTGGTGCAGGGCGTATTGGGATTTGACAAAGACCATGCTTACGCATTGGAGCAGAACGCACTCTCATCTATAGATACACCACCACCTCCCGTTTGGAACACTACTCATGCTATGAGACCCTTGGCAAGTTCCTGGCTCCCGCGCAAAAATCCATCGTTCCGTTGCCGTGGGCGGCTTCATACCGCGCCCCATCTTGTGGTCCTCAATACGCACCTTTACATCTCTACAGATGTTCTTTATCCCCTCAGCGATCCATCATTGCACCTGTTTCGACATACATTTCCCTGCCTCTCCTTTCTGCAAGACTTTCCCGAAGCCCTAGAATCACTGGATGTTCTCATGAACGACCGCGACGGGGTTGGGCTGAAAGACCATTTACTACCATTTCTAGATTCCATGGTTGTTGCTCGTTCTCATTCTTTTGTAGGCACCCCTGGAAGCACGTTCAGTGAATTTGTGCAGAACATACTGTGGACAGGATATCATGGCCATGAGGATGTGGATCGAGGTTAACCAGAGTAATTTTCCAGTACAGTCAAGATACAATGAAAACCATATAACCTGCAAATATAATTTCAGCAGCTGGGAGCGTTGCGGGAGTATTTCCAGCAATCAATCTTGATGATGAGGGACCAATCAGCGACTATCCCAGTCTTTCGTTCACTCCCGGCATCATTGTCCACGTCTGTTCCGACTCTATTATTGATAGAGCTGTATCCCCGCCAGCCCCGAACAGTTAAGTGCATCAGCGCTCGGGGTTCACACCGTTGCGATTCAAGTTGGTTGCGATGTTGCTAATGATGGGATCCCTTATCAACCATCCAGAGATGGAACTAAATCTCTGGTGCTCTTCCTCTTACACCACCACCACATCCGCCTTTGATTTGCTTTTCTTTAACCGCCTGGCGCGACTCCTCTCGTTTCTTTTAACACCTATTACATTGTCTTCCTTTTTTTGGACCAGCTATGTTGAGTGTACAACAACAACCACCTAGCAGGTTTGGTGAACAACCTCCCGTTTCTCCTCTTCGGCCTTCCCTTGGTGCTCTTAGTCCCCCTCCTTCTCCCCGTCCAATGACCGGAGGACTCGTTCCTCCCTCGCCCCGCTTCGGTACTACATCCGGTGAGTTTTTGGTCTCTAAAACCCAAGATTATTGCTAATAACCTCTAGGCGAAGGCCTTGATCAGTGGTTTGAAGATCTCCAGAAATACGAAGCAACGTTGGTAAGTGACTGGACTATCTATTTCAACGTCTCCAGTTGACGTGGCTACTTTGCAAAGGGAGCTATGGCTTCAGCTTCGGAAGACCCCAAATTCCGGGAAGAGTTGGGCACCATTGAGCAATGTAAGTATTGATGTAGTTTTGTGAGCTGGCATGTTTTGATCCAACCGATCACAGGGTTCAAACTATTATCAGAGTCCGAGCAAACTGCTACGTTATACACCTTACTTCAACACGCCAACCAAGGACAAGTCAAGTTCCTGGGTGCTGTCTTGTCTCAAATGTCGGACAATTCGAATGCGAACCTACCAAATGGTAAGCAAGCCAGTGGCACCTTCACAAGGCTGCTTGGCTTAATCTTGACCCCAGATAACTCTGCGAAAGCCAAGCCTGCTCCACGCAGCTTGCGTCCCCCCAGCTTGAACCTTCCCCTGCCCGGTTCTCCTGCGACTCCTACATTCACCCCTGCAACTGCTAATGATAGGCTTGCCCCTCGCTCCGCACTGGGACAGATTCCTGAAACTCAGGACCTACTAGTCAAACCGGCCGACGAGAACAGCTGGGCTAGCATGGTGAATACTCCACTAGACAAGATGTTCTCAAAGCCTTCGACTTCCAACGGTCAGCTCTCTGCCGGTCTCTCGAACCCCAACATGGCCAACATGATGAACATGTCATCTACTTTTAACATGGCGATGTTGAACAATATGGGCATCTCAACTGAGGCCCAGTTGCTCGCTGTTCAGATGGTCATGAGCGGGATGGTCCAACCACTAAATAGTGGTACCCCCGGACAGCAAAGCCAGCCACCGCAATCTCACTCCAAACATCACGGAAAGGGCGGAAATCATCACTCGACTCCCCAGAAATCCCATTCCCATAACGGCGGAAGTAACTGGCGTGCACCTCAAAGTGCCAAGTATCCCGGGAGCGCTCTTCGTAGTGCTGGGATCAAGAGTGCTGGTCCTAAAAGCAGCGGGCTGAAGAGTGCAGGCCCGAAGAGCGCATCTTCTGTCATGAGCGGGACAACCCCCAAGGAGGATGATATTGATCCAGAGTTGTTAGAGGATATTCCCGCCTGGCTGAAGAGCCTCCGGTTGCACAAGTATACTGCATGCTTCGATGGAATGACCTGGAAGGAGATGGTTGTGCTTGATGAGCCGACATTAGAGAAGATTGGCGTAGTAGCTCTGGGAGCGCGGAGGCGCTTGACGAAGACTTTCGACCTCGTGAAGACGAAGATGGGGATGACACCCACTGGAGAAGGTGAAACGACTCCCTCTACGGTCCCTGTCAGTGCAACACTGCCCCAAACGCAAAATATGATGAGTGCTACTACAAATTCCGGTTTCACGGTACCACACAGTGCTGCACCCAAGTTCTAACTGTATTTAACTCCGCGGCCCTTGTACGGGATTCCGCTTTTTTGGATTTTACACTCACACTCTTTTTCTGCTCCTATTTCACGACGCCGAACATGTACGATCACAACGAAACGAAGCCCTGCACAAGTCATCTGTAGCCCATACCATTGCCACACCTTCCTCCTCTACGATACTAAACACCTACGCTAATCCTCCATCGCACCTANTCGAGTGGGATGTACCGGTGCTGGACGCTACTTATTATCGAGATGAAACTTGTTGGTCGAACTTCCCTGATAGGAATATCTATACACTACATACTATTTATCTATTCCTTTTTTGCTTATCTGAGGGTGGGAGTGGGCCCGAATGGCATCATGTATCACGCGGTATTCGTGCTCAGTTGATTTTGAACGACTGCAAAGCAAACTGCAAGTGTGTTAATTCAATCTTCTTCGGCATCGACTATGTCCCCTACTATAGCAGTAATTGCCGCAGGAGCTATGGGTGCCGCAGTAGGGCGCAAACTCGTCGTCAGTGTTTTATCATGATGGCTGTTCTCACAGGACTTGCTCGCCGTTGCTCACTTGTTTTTCTATTCAGCAAAGTGGCTGCATTGTGTTGACAAGCTTAGATGGTCGATCTGCGGCTACCCGGAAACGTGCCNTTGACGCGGGGATGAAAGACGCGTCGTTGGGGGAGATTTCCAAGAACGCGGACTGGGTTTTAAGCATCCTGCCCCCTAGCGATGCATCCGTGTTTACTGAGAAATTCTTGAACGAACACGAGAGGAAAGAGGGTTTGGCGTTTGCAGATTGCAACGCGGTCAGTCCCGAAACAGTGAAGGCAATCGCATCTCTTTTTGCGTCAAGCACCCCGCCTGTGCCGTTTGTGGATGCGGGTATTATTGGAGGTCCTCCTTCAGAGGGTTACGATCCTACGTTCTATGCTGCTTCTAACGATGGCCGAACTCTGGATGGTTTTGTAGAATTGTCAAAGTATGGACTGAAAATCTCTACTTTGACAGGAGAAGGAGCTGGAGTAGGAGATGCTAGTGCCTTGAAAATGTCATATGCAGTGAGTGCTTCGTTGTGAACCCAGACTTGCTTAGCTTCATAGAAGACGTGGTTCAGGGAATAAGTAAAGGGACCATAGGGCTTGTTACCACGATGGTGTTAGGTCCGTGCTTTTGTTTCTCTTCCCAAATTCTTGACACAAATGGAAGGATTGCCGTGGAATTAGCTGCACATGCATCCTCGCCTGCGACTGCTCAAGCGTTGATTCACGAGTTGGGTATCTCACAGAAAGATGTCCTGAAGAAGATGAGTTACAGTGTGCCGGGAATGATACCTAAAGCATATCGTTGGGTGGGCGAGATGGAAGAAATAGCAGCGTTCGTTGGAGATGGGGAAGGCGATATCTACAGGGGACTTGCAAAGCTCTATCGCCGTATCGAGACTTCTACGACAGATGAGAACAGTGATGATATTGAGGTATTAAAGCGGTTCGCCGAGAACGCACGGCAGTTGCTAGCAAAGTAAAAGCAGTATAATATCAAGCACCAGTAGAGTTAGGGGCATGTGGCGTTCATTAAATAGACGTTGGAGGCGTTGCTATACCATACGGTTTACGCGTGATTGAGCTTTCTCTTCCTCCCATGACTTGATGGCGGAAACATCGACTCCAGTTCCCTCCTCGTCCAGACTATCGAAGCCAACTCCAGCTGTGGTCCAAGAAGGAGCTGAGAATCCATGGGGCTCCAATTTCTGGGTTACCCTCATTGACCCTCAGGTAAAGGCCGACAGTTCTCTTCATATCTTTTCCGGACGGTTATTCACCACGTTTTTTTTGCTATTTTTCTGACATTTTAGACGCAGACCTCCTTTTTTGCATGCCCTGCGACCGGGCAGGTGAGCTGGGATCCCCCTGCTGGCAATTTTGTGTGAGTTCGATGTGCCTGCGCACGGTCATGCCTCATTGTCATTCTTTTCTTTTCAGACTTCCCCCGAGCGCAGATGGTGAGTGGTGGGAGCTCGCAGATGACAGTAGAGGAGGATTGCCGTATTACTATCAAACAAAGACCGGAGAAACCGTTTGGGAACGTCCCGCTGGATTCGTTATTCCTCTAGGCATAATACAAGTACTTCCCATCTCCATTGCACCTTTTCCCCACCTTAATGCATGCAAATCTATCTCCAGAACACAGCCCTTGGTCGGCGACTATCCAATCGTTTTTCGAAATCATTCAATGTTGACCCGAATTCCCTTCATACTCCCCAACACCCGCCTTATCGACGTTCCAAATCATACACCAATGGTCAGGAAGATCCCCGGAAACACCAACAAAGTCCTAGTAATAGATCTGTTAGCGGTTCTAGTCCTAGCTCAGGCACCAAACCTGCCATCGTCAACAAGCGTTCCTTTCCCAATGATCAGCACAACAATCTTCGCATGTCTTCCCTCTTACCTCCTATCCCTGGATCTCCATATGTTTCGGAGGACTCTGAACCACCAAGTCCGACCCAAAAATCTCTAGAGCTTGGTTCACCATCGGCAGCAAGTACGCCCCGTACACCAACGCGCCCATTGCCTCAAAAGGAAGACGACACGCCTCAGAAAGCACCGGTCAGTGCACCAACTACGCCGGACTCTATCCGGGCTCGAACCAAGTCGTCGTCGTACATCTCACGGAGGCCACCTGCACCCCAGAGCCTGAACGCGGCCGTCGAATTACTCACCACGTCTCAATCTGACATAGGGCATGGCACCCGCACGCATCACTCAGCAAACACCAGTGCGAGCAGCTCGGGAGGCCCATCTATCTATATCAGTGTCCCAAGTACGAACGGGCGAAAGAGTCGAAGTTCAACTCCCGAAAGAGGTAAACGAGACGCACCGCCGCCTTCTCCCCGTAGAGCTGCGCCTCCGATCCCATCAGCTGCTAATGGACGAGCTCGTAATGTTTCTGCGCCCTCTGTCAATGGAAAGGGGATTAGTGGGCCGATACTTAACCCCAGTAAGTTAAGACTGAACCGTCAAGTCCAACAGATAAAGTAACGCTGGTGTTTCTTTAGGCGCCACGATGGAAATGAGCCCCGTCAAGAACCGTGCCAATGGTAGACCAATACCTGTGGAATCACGATTCCAAGTTAATGGCAAGCCCCCAGCCTCGCCTGCCGTTAGTACGACGTAAGTAATCTGTATCTGTTCCGGGTCCTGTGCTCAGGTGTTATCTATCTTCAGAGGCACATTTCCAGTCCTACCGCATGATCTAGCTTCTGATATTCAGCTATTTTCCGAATCGGATTATGCAAAGCAATATTTCTCTACCCATCGGACAGGNTTCATTTTCAAGCGAAGGGTACCCGTAGAGCAGATGATGACTTGGCAAAAGGTATGCTTCCCCCTCGACCTCATATCTGCTGTTTCTGTTTATAACTATGTGCTAGGCTCCGTTAACGTCTCCTCTCTTGAGTCTTAGTCGAGATCTTAACAGAGAAGCTGTGAAGGTTTTCAAGGTAATCCAACGCATCATGGGAGATCGAGAACGAGAGAAACATTCCAACAATCGCGTGCAATCAGAAAATCACGTCTCTATGGTGGCCTCAATAAATAGCAATGGTTCTGTGCCCTCATCTCCCTCAAGCAATAATGCGATCTTAGAAGAGGAACGATGGCTGCTCGGGGAGGGTCTGACCTATGGAGAGTTGCGAGACGAGATATATTGCCAGGTTATGAAGCAGTTGACGGGCAATCCCAATCCGTGCGTCTGCGTTTTGACCTATTCCCTTCAGCGTACATTCTTATGCTATCACGAATAGGGAGAGTATCTTCAAGGGATGGCAATTTCTCTCGGTTCTCCTCATCACGTTTCCTCCGTCAAAAAACTTCGAGACTTATCTTCATTCCTTCATGCAACAACACGCGAACCAGCAGGAGAATCGCATTGATGTTATGGCCAAGTACGGCATGAAGCGTCTGAGTTACATTTCAAAGAAAGGACCCCGCGGAAAACCTCCGACCACTGCTGAAATAGAGACAGCTTCGGTGCGTTGTAATCATAGCCCGGTAACTAAATATCAAGTCTAACCTTGCGGGTACAGGATGCTGCGTTTAATCCTTCCACATTTGGAGAATCATTGGATGCCATTATCCGTTTGCAAGAACGGAACTATCCACACCAACAGGTGCCTATCATACTTCCCTTCTTAGCCGATGGTATTCTAGCCCTTGGTGGCACAAAATCCGAAGGTATCTTTCGCGTACCAGGAGATAATGACTCTGTCTCAGAGCTCAAGCTTCGCATTGACCGTGGATACTATACACTCGATGGTGTGGATGATCCTCACATTCTTGCGTCACTCATGAAGCTCTGGTTACGAGAGCTATGCGATCCATTGGTCCCAGAGGAAATGTACAACGAATGCATCACGCAGGCGAAGGATCCGGACGCTTGTGTTCGTATCGTCGAGAGACTGCNGACCATCAACAGGCGGGTTGTACTGTTCGTCATCAGTTTCTTGCAGCTCTTTCTGGAGGAGAGGACGCAGAGCGTGACGAAAATGACACCAGCGAATTTGGCGCTCGTTATGGCACCCAACTTACTGAGGTGCAACTCGGAGTCGATGTCGATTGTGTTCACAAATGCTCAGTGAGTCTTACATGATATCGTATGTCGCATTAAGTCTGACTATTCTATGCTAGGTACGAGCAGATCTTTGTTTACAACCTTTTGCTTTACCTCAAGTGTGGGGAAGTGGATTCTAACTACACTCCGGCACATGGACTAGGCGCAGTTCCAGCTATACCCACTCCTCGCAATTCCAAATCCCGAACGCGCCGCCAACACTAAATGCATTGTACCTCACTTACAAAATCTTCAACTTCATCTACATTCCTTATACTTCGTTACAATATTCACACACACACTCACTCTAACTTATCCTCTCAGGTTACATTTCCTGTTGTTGTTTCCCCTTCTGGATATCCACTGTATGTGTACAAGTAATTTCTCAAGCCATGTTCCCCTCGGGTCATTCTCTCCTTTTCTTCCCACCTATTCTGGGATTTTCTACATAGTCTACAATATCTAGTATCTAGTAATAGAGCATATATCAGCAAGTTAAGTATTTAGATATACCCTTCATACTTGGACTCTCAATTCTTCATAAATACCTTTTAGATCCTCAGTATTGTGAAATAGTAGAAATAAGTTGCCCAAAACCAATATTATAACTGTGCTATGTATATCTAAGTGGCACTAGTTGAAGCGTGAATTGTTTGGAGGTTCTTCAGGGACATCCCATTTTCCAAAGCCCCATTCGTCATTCTCGTCATCCTCCATTGGCTGAGTTTTCCATGAATCCCATTTAGAGTCCTGGGGTTTGGAGGATACGTCTTTTGAAGGGGGACCAGACCGACGCGCCTTCGTCTCTGCGACCAAGTCCTCGATCTTGTTCAAGAGAGACCAAGTTTCTCCGCTTCCCATGACATCCTCCTCAACCCAAAGATTTTTCTCCCCCACGTCTCTCCGTAACCTCTCTACTAAACGCAAGGTCTTGGAGTCCATATCAACACCATTGACTGACATTTCGACTAAAGCATCGTGTACACCCTTGACATCCCGGAAGCAACTCCAACGGGTTTCGATGAGCTCGTTGTATGCCATAGTGGTACATCCGAAGACATAAGAGACAATCGACAGGTGCCTAGCATGGTCGAAGATGGACAGTGCCAAATTTGGGTCGTGGTATTTGTCGCGGAAGGCACGCATGAGAAGAGCAATGAGATGAGGATAAGTTGCTGAAATGGTTGCGAAAGACTCATTCGAGCTGTCTTTCGACGGCTTTCCTCCGTTTTTCTCTGCTTCGTTAGTTGCTCGCTCAAACTTCTCATACTCCCCAAAGACATCACGCATGGCCCATTCCAACAGTTGCTGGTCTGTGTCACATAGATCCATAGCCTCCTTCTTGCGGTCTAGAATGTGATCTGTCTCTGTCGTCCACTTCATCTTCTTTGAATGTCTCCTGAGCTTTCCAAAGAGATCCCCCAGACCACCTCTGCCTATGCCAACATCCCCGTTCGCTGGCATATGTTTTTTCTGTTCAGAGACGGCGCTGAAGATCATGTTGAACATGTCATCAAACGCGTCAATCTCACGGGCAGTCATTGTCTGCTTGCGATGGCGCGCACGAGCTGGTACACGGTCTTGATACGAGGGTAGCAAAGGCGGCATTTCGTCTATATTGCTAAAGACGTGGTCCCAGGAAGATTTAGTCGCTTCGAAAAGTGGCTTTGAATCATCCTTTCTGGCAAGCGATTACAAATTAGTATTGCTTTGAGCGGTCTATGTAGCGGAAAAATACCTAGAAGGAGCATCGTTATTTGTGGAGGATGAAGCAGAAATCCCACGTCTGCATCCCGCACACAACCGGGGCAGCAAATTTATGTGAAGATGCTTGTTGTTGAATGCTAACTCAGTGTTTTCTATTAACAAAGGCGCCAAAAGTTGGAGAAAACACCTACGTTTGTATGATAGTGAGCTCGTTGATCTGGTAATTCTCTTCGCGGCTAGCATCTTGGAGCTCTAGCAGACAGTAGTGGTCGTTGAGAACTATAATGCATCGACAACCCCGGGCCGATATCCCGTATTACGTAGTGTAATAACCCTGATTATAATTACTGGAAACCATCAACCAGGTCCTATCCTCGAACTTTCATACATCCGTCCTTTCTGCTCTACAATTCTTCAAAATGTTTTATTGTGTAAAACGACTGCAAAGAGGATGTGTCAAGTCGAACGCTGGAGTGGAATCGTCTTGCGGAACTGACTGTCATTCATAGCTATCGTACAGATTTACACACAGAACAAGCTGCTATCGTACAACCCCCAACTATATACGAAGGATGCCTAGACTACGCTATACGGCTCTTCATAGATGCCTCAATCTCGCGCTGCGAGAGAGACCATGAGAGGTAATTGCTCCCCCTTCCCCACCTCACCTTCCAGGGTAGGAAGCATAACCAAACATGCCTCCCTTCTCAGGCGCTTCAAGTCCTCTGTTGGCGCCAATTCGAAGTTGTTGATAATCTCAATCAGGACAGATTGCACCTCGTAGAGCTATCAGCAATTTCAGCTGCGTAGGCCTAATAAAAATTGAGAGGTCACTCACAGCGAACTTCCATCCGACACACGTCCTAACCCCTCCCGAAAATGACAATCTTCCAAGCAGAATCAGAGTCTACTATCATCAGGATGCCCTACAAACTTACAGATTTCCATAAACACCAAGAGTGGGTCCTTTCTTTTCCGTGTTTCTGAACCACCTGTCCGGGTTAAATACATCTGCATCGGGACCAAATGTTTCCTTGTTCCTGTTGTATCCAGCAATGGAGGCAAAGACTTTGGTGCCCTTGGCTACAGGGAGTTCTGTGATGACTTCTCCATTGGTGAGAGTTACGGGCGTCGAAAGAGGCAAAACGTCGTCGCGAGCGGCCTCGCGATAATTCTGGTACAAAGCTGGATGGAAGCGCATGGATTCCTTCATCACCGCATCGGTATAGGGCATTTTCTCGAAGTCAGAGGCAGTGAAGTCGGATCCTCCTCTGCTTTGGATAGCATGCTCGGTTGCCCTGATCTCGGCACGAAGTTTGTTTTGAACATCAGGGTGCCGGGCAAGTTCAAGCAAAATCCAACACAGGGTGGTCGCACTCGTTTCGTGGCCTGCGAGCAGAAGCGTCCTGCAGTTTTGAGTGTAAGTATCTCCAGCCAATCTCATAGATTCAAAATTAAACGAGCTACCTCATCTGAGCGAGCATCTCTTCCTCAGTAAGCCTTGCATCCGGATTTTGTGAAGCATTTGCTTTCACTAGTTCTATAGATTAGTATATTGTCCAGTGGTCATAGTTTTGACCTCCTTACCTAGCAAACTCAAAACATCCCTTTGACCCTTTCCCTCCAGAAGAGCGTCCGCTTTCATCTTGACAAGGTTTATGGTCACCTCGTTGGCTAATAGGGCAGTCTTGCGAGCATGTACAAGGTTCTTGCGGCTAGAATACTTGGACATCAACTGTAATGCCCACACGGGAAGCATAGTTTGTTGGAAGATTGTCATCTTTGATGGAGATCCAAGAGTGTCCGCCCTTCATGGAGGTTCACATATATTTTCTGCCAGGAGGATGGGGCTCACGTACATTAAGCCAAGGTATGCAGTCATAAAGTCATTTTTTGTGTTTGAGAGCGCACCAAATTGATAGTCAAATGCAGCTGGAGGTAATAAATTGAGTCTGAGTGCGTTCCACATTGATTTGAGCAATCATACCTTCGCCAATAGAATCCATGGTTGTCCGGGAGAGCCATTCGGATACGTTCAGTTTAGCAGATTGTCCTGGCGAGCTTGCAAGGATATCAGACCATTGTGTGGCTAACTAACAAACTCTTCAGCGACTACACAAAGATAGCGATTGGATACGACATACCTCAGCCGCGTTCCGTCGGAAGATAGGGATATAGGCCTTTGATTCGGACGCTAAGAAGACTTGAGATTACGTCTACAATGCATGCTCTACCACGACTCACATCCGAATGCTGGCAGCATTACCTTCCTGTGCAAGATTGGGAAATTAGCCTTCAGCCCACAACTTCTGCGATTTGACGAACCTCTGCCTCTTGTGAATGTCTGCAGCCTTATTCGCATCAGAAGATGAATCAAGAGGACTCTATGATAGACCCACGTCCGTCTGCCCACAATAGGCCCCTGCCCATCAGTACCCTACTAATTTCTGTCCTCTGGGACCACTTCTTGAACCCATATCCTGTTAAACAGTGTTAGAGTATATTAAAGTGCGTTAAGATGGAGGCAACGAATACCTGAGGTGTGGAATATGTACTGTAACGCCTTCGGATCCGAGATCAACAATCTATCCTCTCCGAAGGTCCCTTTGACCCTGACTACATCCCCAAATTCCGCTTTCCATTTGAAGTCAGGTACCCCGGCTTGACTTTGGAAAAGCTCTGGCAGATTTCCTATGTAAAAAGTTGGCAATGCCGGTCTTCGGGGTGTGAACAGAGTATAACAAACCTAAGAGAAACGATTCTGGTTTCGGTCCTGGTACTCGGGCAATAGAGATACGAGTGAATCTTCGGTAAATGGCATAACATAGGCTTGCTAGAGCAAGTGCGAAACAGAGACCGCTTGTCTGTTTAGGGGCAGAATTTATGTAGTTATCATAAGATGTAGGGGTAAGTTATGAGTATTTCAACACGCACACTTATGGAAGACCCCTGCATAAACTGACGAGGTTGAGGCATGGCTATCTGAGGTGCAAGTCGACTGATGACCGCGTGAGAGGGAGAGGGGGACACACTAAATCATTGCGACGCTGGGTATTTATACTGTATTTAGAACCCATGAGAAGTAATGGACCATGCCCGATCATAGGAATGTGGAAATACGAATCAGCCTTCTTCCAGCATGTGACGGGCCCCATGAAATCCTCTGCCGGCGCTCGCGGATAGCGGGTGCATGAAAAGCAAGCGTATGTAGTTGGCTGTCGAGGCGGTATACGAGGTCTGGTGAGATCGGAGATGTATAATACCTTACCCCAGACATACCCCACATCGGAATCCGACTCGGAGACTGAGATCAACATATTTTATTTCTTGCTTATTTAGGAAATACAATTATCATTTCGATCGACCAATCACAGAGCACAAATCACAAGTTGCAAGCATTGTCCAAAGAAATTTGATGGTTGTCCAGGGTCCAGGTCATTATCGTCGCCTACGAGTCTTCGTTTTTGGCTGGGTAGTTTCGGCTTCAATATTTCTGTGCTGTGGAGAGCGGAAGGGTGTAAGAGAGCAAGCGAGTTCAACCCTCACGGGGATTAGGCCTTACCTTCTTCTCTTCCTGCGCCGCCTCCCCCATCTTGCGTGTCGCTATGGTCTTCTACAAGTAAATGTTAGAAGGTATGTGTACACAAAGTGGATAGATTTCTGACGGATCTCCTGGAAGGGCGCCGACCACCCATCTCAGTCTTGACTGGAGTCTGTGCCCGTTCCCGTTTACCAAGAATCGAGGTCGGTCCTACGAGTGGCGTGTCGTCGTCGTCATCTTCTTCGATCGCATCGTCCTCGGCATCCAATTCAGCGAATGTTTTGTGGACGAGAGAAGGTTCCTCCTTGGCTGACAAGGGGGTAACATCTCCAATTTGAGCTGTCAAGAAAGCAGTCGTAGATTGTTCGAGCTCGTTCTATAGACTAAGATCAAACTCAGGCCATGTGTAAGCGCGACGTTGCTGCAGACCAGTTTTTCAGCGTGAGGGCTTGACGAAATCCAGTGATTCAGGTCCAGGATCGACTTGGAAGTACCAGGGTCTTGAAGTGGGGCTTTCAGTCGTTTTGCAAGGGTCGATTCCAAAGTATCAATTTTGCGCTGCAAAACCATGGCCGTATTGTCCCTCTGAAGGAGGGCTCAGAACAATTTCCACAAAAGAACTGACTGACGCTTGCCCTCCGGAGCTCGTTATCCTTTGCGACTACTTCTTGCTCATGCAAAGCCATTGCAACTCGAGTGACTTCGGTTACGAGCGACTTTTCTAACTCGCTCTGCAGACGTTAGAATCGAGATACAGGCTGGTATGTCATCGCTCACTAGGTCTCCATCTCTGTAACGCTGCTCTAGAGTTCGTTCTCTTTCCACCAACTGAACAATCTCTCCCTCAAGACGGCGAACTTCGCTCTGGAGGCGAATAATCTCTGTGCTATCGGACCCTTGCTCCGGCATACTTCGCAAGACCTTTAAATCGTGCTTCAGGGATTCAGACTCGGCCTTCCGTTCGGTAAGACGCTCTTGAAGGTTTCCTACAAGATTTGAAAGTGTTACAACTTCACGTTCCACGCTCTGAGCCCGCTTCTGAAGCTCCTCTTCCACCAGCTGGTGGGCATGTGCGTCCTTATCGAGTCGAGCCAAGAAATCCACTTTGGCGGTGTCTAAAGCCTCACGGTGATTCCGCAGATCGTCCTGAAGATGCTCGGCGGTCAATCGAAGTTGTGTATTCTTGTCTTGAAGCGAGGATAACTCGACCTAATGGACTTCGAGCACTTCGCACGAAACTTTCAGGTTGCTTGACCACTTACCCGATGACTGTGTTGCACATTAGATAACTTGTTCTGGAATGATATGTGAGTAGAGGCCAAACATAGAGACAAAGCTAGCAACTCACTTGAAGTTCCTTTAAATCAGTCTTTGCGGAAGCTAAAGCAATACTGCTAGAATTGATACGCTCTTCAAGGACCTGTTCATTTGTGAGGGCGTTGGGATCTTGGAGAGGACGATTAAATAAACTTACTTGGTTGGAGCTTTCGCTAGAGTGCAAGCGCTCCTAGTGTCCATGTAAGAAACTGGGTCTCCTGTGTAGGTTTATTGACTGACTTGTATGTTGGCAATGTGCACTTTCGTCGCTTTCAACGCAGAGACTTCCGAGTCCAAACGTTCTTGTATGACCTAATCTGACTGTGAGTAGTGTCCAAGAAGAGGTTTAGCTGTAGACAGACCGCATAAGATTTCTCGGTTGTAAGAATGCGCTCCTGTTAGGTGTTAGTGAATAATTGAGGTTTTGAGGGTTTTCGAACCTGAAGATCTCCGTTTTGCTCCTTCGCGAGCTTGAGGGTAAGAGACTGGGAATCAAACCGCTCCTGTACGGCCTGAAAGACGGGCTCAGTACACTGATAATTTACTGCTAAAGTCTTACTGTTAGTCGGTTCTCAATTCGGTGGGCGCTGCGTGCAAGGGTCACTTAAAATTGCAGGAACAAGGTCAATGCGTGTTATACCTTTCTTCGCTGTTATTAAGACTTGAACGAAGCCTGTCAGTCTCTTTCTCCAGGGCCTTGACTCGTTTCAAAGCCTCTTCTGCAGATTTGGAGCTGCTTAGGCGATGAGCTTTCTCAGTTTCCAATTTGACAGTGCTGTCTGATAGTCTTTCCCGTANGGTTGCAAGGTCCTGCTCTTGTTGCTTTACCTTTGAAGTCTTTATATCAAGTCTATTTACATTGGAAGTCAGATGTAGCGCGGTAGGGCAAATATGAGAGGGAATTTACGATGACGTTAATTCTTGAATCTTCCTTTCAGATGCCTTCGTGGCTTCTGTAAGGGTAGCAATTTGTGCGAGTTGTGCTTGAGTCGCATCTAGCTTATCGGAGGTTCTATGCACGCAATTGAAAACAGAACTCTAAAAGCAAGCAAGTATCAGCGCACATGTTTAGCAACTGGTTCAAATCTTCGATCTTCGAGCTGCGAGTGGCCGCGTTGATTTCTAGGTCATGAATTCTGAGACGGGGTGAAGGATGAGAACTGGCCAGGGATACACCGTCAAAACTTCTCGCACCGGTCTTTCAAGAGGTACTCTTCTGCTTGCGCAGTCTCCAGCCTGGACAAAAAGGTAAAAAGCGGAGTAAAAAAAGCAGGAGAAACTGACCTAGCGGTCATATCCTGCAGCTCAGTATCCAACTGCGCATTCTGGGTAAGCAGTGCTGCGGCCTCTTGCCCCTTCTTGACAGCTTTACCGAATAAGTCCTCAACTTTGGCGCCTGTAGCGAGAAGATACACTTGAGGAGGTATTATGGGAGAAAGTGAGCACCCTAGCACTACCTAGATCTTGGAGAACAATTTCGCGTTGAACATCCCTATTCTCCCTGGCTGCCTCTCTATCAGTATATGCGCTAATCTGTTCTTTCGCGTCAACAAGTTGATCTCCCATGGTTTGGAGCTTAGCCCGCAAAAGATCAATGACTTGACGGCCTGTAGGAGGGTATTGATCATCTCATAACTCACGGATGGCCCCTGTCCTCACCTCCATCTCGATCACTTATCAACTCCTCTATTGTATTCCTAGTCTCGGGGCCCTTTGACCAATACCGTCCAGTATGATCCAGAATAGGTTCAACGTCTATAGTGCAAGCATTAGCAGATATTGAACGCACAGGCAGAACAACAGATACCTTTCATTGCCGTCATTACAGTACGTCTCGCGTYTTCCATCTCGTCTCGGATGGACAACAATGCTTTTTGAGAGGTTTCCTGCTCAGACTTGAGCATAAGAAGAGCCTTTTGTGAGTGATCGTGGCTTCGAAGACTGGTGAGTGACTCGTCGGGGGAAGAAATGACAACAGGCCAACCGTCTCCCCAACTCTTCGATGCCTTTCTTGGCTGCACGCTTGACCTTGTCCACTCGTTCCTCCGTTTCCTTAACCAGTGTTTCCCGTGCCTTTTCCCCCGCATCTCTCAAATGCGCAAGTTCAGCGGCGTGTCTCTCCGCGCCATCCTTGCACTCTTTATGCGCTTCCGTCAACTGACGGGTGACACTGGCTAGTGTATTCTCCCTCTCAGCCAACATTCCTCGCAGTTCTGTGACTTCGGACCCTAGCTGTGTGTATATGCCTTTGAGTTCTGCATGCTCAGCAGTCAAGGTTTTGAGCTGTTCGTCTTGTACTTTGAGATCGGCTTGGTACTGCAGAGATACGCGCTCTGAGTCCGATGCAGCGCATCTTAGCACCCCATGTTCCCTCTCCAGAATCTCGTACGATGTCCGGGAGGACTGGAGTTCTGATCTGAGGTCTGAAGACGTTTGGCGCTGCCGGGCAGACTTAGCGACTATATCCGCATGTATGCGGAAGAACATACCTCTTCTGCTAGCTGCGCTTTGACAGTGGAAGCCTCCATCATCTTCCGATTCAGCATGTTGGCAAAATCCAGGTCTCCTTGGTCTGATCCTGAGAGACGTGGTTCCAAAAATTCTGTCTTCACTGGTACAGCACGAGCGTGAGAGGGGGCACGCTTCTGGGATTGCGGAGTTGGTGGAGTTTTAAATTTAGAGCCAGAAGGTCTGCTCAGAAATTCGACGTCTGCATTTCCTCTATGGTCAAATGCCGGGAAGCTGGACGATGCCCGGTTGGTATGATCTGTGTTGCGTGCTGCCGGTCCAGAGAGATAAGAATAATCTTCATTAGTATCGTCTAAGAACCTTGAATTCAGCGAAATAGAATTGTATCGTGACATTACATACTCACCCGTAGTGAGAGCCTGAGAGCGATGCAAAGCCGTGGAACTCGTTTTGGTATTAGAAAAATCAAAAATCCGCCCAGTGGCAGGGGTTTTAGCTGTATTATTCGCAACTGCTTTCGCGAATGCTGCTGCTGATGCAGAAACATTGCTAGGATGGATCCCAACCCTTGGGTGGGGCGTAAAATTAAAAACGGGTTGCTTTGTACGATTCTCTAGTCCAGACCTCCCCATAGGACGTGTAGTAGGTTTGGGGTTGTGCTCAAAAAAGTCCGGAGAGTCTCTAAAATCCATACTGCTGGAACAATACCAAGAAAATGAGAGTGCAAGATGGTGGCGGCAGAAACAATCCAAGGCGCGTTTGTTGTCTTCTGTTTGCTATCTTATTAACCGCGTCCACGTCACGGGACCACATTTCCCCAGGTGGCGTCGCCTACCCTAAGAGCCTCTGAGCGTAGCATGGCTGTAATATATGTGGAGCGATGGGAATCGATCAAGATAGAATACGACTACAAAACTAATATAGAGAAGAAAACTTGAATATAAAGTAACAGGTACGTAACAACAAACAAATGTTACAGGCAGTGCAAAGTTCACAGAGCGAAAGGTTTGAAATGTCCGGTGATGAAAAAACTGAAGGCAAAAGTAGGCGTCGAGCTGATAGTCAACAAGGACAACCATCACTTAGCAGACCCAGTCAGACTAGAGTGCATTATCAAATCAAAGTGCAGGCGACGAAGGGATCCCACTTACGCTTGGCTTGCTAGGACTTTGTATACTTTGATAAGGTTTCATCCCTTTACATTCAGCGACAGAAACTAGTCGGTAGCCTGCAGACTGGAGCTTCTTGATGGCGTATGGAAGAACTTCATGCCTAGTAAATTCAACAAAATAAGGCATCTGTGCAGTCAAAGCAAATTTAAGAATGATACTTGCGCGGTGGTGTCTAAAAATATGGTCAGAGTTCACTCAAGTGTCCATATAACAGTTTGTCCTACCAACTGTCTCGTGGTTGAGAGCAAGGAGAGTGGACGGATGCTGCTTGACCGTATTGTCGTATCCTGCCTCGCTCTCTGGTACAGTCGCACCAATCGAATCTCCAGAACTACAACCGACGTAAGGGGTGAAATCGAACTCGTAAGGCCATCGAAAACTCACTCAAAGTCCCATATC
Source organism: Chondrostereum purpureum (assembly GCA_004354395.1). Taxonomy (NCBI): domain Eukaryota; kingdom Fungi; phylum Basidiomycota; class Agaricomycetes; order Agaricales; family Cyphellaceae; genus Chondrostereum; species Chondrostereum purpureum. The sequence goes on along the minus strand of LBLO01000252.1, from coordinate 15,168 downwards.
ACAACATTTTGTCCCCTTAAGCCAGAAGCGTCAAGAACCATGTTGTTGTAGCTACCAAAAGCTGATACCAGAAAATATTCGTTGAAAAACAGTCGATATCCACGGGAAAAGGCACTTTACGTGGACGCATAAATGCAGGTACGATTCCCAAAATTCGCTGTAAAGCTTCTAGAGGGGTCTCAGGTGTTTACAATCATTGACCTCTGAACCTGTCCACTCACGTTCAACACGCCACATTTCATCGTGAACTAGTAAATAAAAAAATCGTCAGATCAAACACGGAGACTTCCGCCCATCGCTTGCCTTGATCCCAAGTCAATGTCGCGAGATCCCTATGACGCCAGGTATGGGATGCAATTTGGTGACCAGCATTGTAGACATATTTTGCCTGATCCATCTGTTCTTTATTGTAGATACATCCGTCTATGTAGCATCTCTCAGAGTTCAAGAAGGACATGAAATCTATCGCAGATGTACCCACAGTTGTCGCCATCTACACGATTTTGCTCAAAGATGTTGTCTGAAGACCAAGGAATTGAACTTACTGAAGAAGAAAGTACCAGTCGCGTTGGCAGCTACAAGGGCATTGGAAATTTCGTAGCTGTGGATATTCACTTAATTCATATTGCGCACATGGAAAGCAATGAATACTACATGTTGTTCCACGGACCATCATCCTACGACAAGCGGGTCTCCTCAACACTGAAAAGGACGTTCGCGACATAATGGACTCACAAATGTCAACGCCGCTGTATTTGGGACTGTGCAGCTTTCTATTACCTGCGCTCGCTGCCCTTTGGATGAGGGAGCAGACAGGGCGAGGGTCGCGAAGGAGACGGTGGCGAGAAATGATACAAACATCGAGCTTATTGAAGGGAGGNAAGAAAGAAGGGCGACTTTTCTTCTGACTTTGAAAACACCATTTTATACGGAGTTTTTTTTCGCCCGAGAACGCGCGAACAATCAGACCGAAACTCAATTAGACAACGAGCATAGGAAAGATCAGTTTCATCACATCCGATGGTCCACAAAGCACGCAAACACGCAGGGTACATCCATTGAAATGGAACTATAACCTCGGCGAAGACATCGGCGGAATGTCCATATTCTAATCGTTTGCTGGTGTACTCTGGACATGCGTACATCTCAGAAGAAGAAAGAATCTGCGAAGCTAATACAGCCCGGCATCTAGCCAACTGCTTCGACACTATTTTTGTTCGACACGATCAGTAACGAGCTTTGCTGAAATGGTACAAATCTTAATTAGACCCGACCTAACTTACATGAAATAAGGCAGGACATGTCCATCCGTATGCGTTTTGCCATTGGCTGGAAACAGAGTAACTTTGCATGCAAGAATACAATTACGTGCTGACGCAGATGACCAGAAGGTAGAGCTAGGTAGAGACACTTCGATTTGCTCCTGGTGCATGGAATGATGAGTGACGGTTAAAGCTGAGCGCTGAGCCACAACCTACTCATAACATCAAGGGAATAGAATGCTTCAATTGGAGATCATACTTACCATTATGAGAAGCCCAAGATGGGGGTCTATTGAACTAGGTTGACGAGGGCCACCCCACCACCAACTTGCCAATGGATGCTTGGAAAAGCATCTTACTTGCTTTAGGTTTTCCCGAATGTTGTTTATATAAGTGATTCTTCTCCGCACTACGCAAGCTGAAATGAATGGCATTGCTGCTGGCTAGATGCCCTCTTTGTGGTGACCCTTCGTTCTTGAGAGTCCGATTGAACATTCCTCATTTACGCAAGAATCAACATTTAATGGCCACTCACAATCTCCTCATGTTTGAATGTAAATTGCCCAACCTTCCAACCTCACTCCTCTGTGGAGATACTCAGGCTATATGCATTTTTTTCACAATCTATAGTGTAAACCATGAGAATCTGACCTGGGTTGAAAGAGCTGACGATCACTACATTGGACAAGATGTCACACGATCGGCGGCCGCATTGTGGACCGACGTAGAACCGGTTCTCGTCTTGCCGTTCGAGAGCGTTCGCTCAGCAATCGGCGGGGACCAAACCACGGCATGCGAGGACATCCCAGAGACTAACAACATATCGGAATACGAAACACGGTTGCACAAAACCGTATGTCAGAGCAACCCCTTTCATCCGGCTCCGCATCCACGCCTGGGATCCCTCAAGACTGCTTTTCCTGTAAACTCATTGGAACCACAGTTTTGGGTGGGACAGGAATTTATGCTATCATGGAATCGCGAAACTACAAAGGTGTTATGGCCAAGAGAATAATGGCAGGACTAGGAGTGGGTACGTGCAGAGGGAAACCATAAACTCGGCTCTGCTTGCGCAACTCATTGCCAACCATAGGGTTACTCATTGGAGCGTACGGAAGATGGAATATGCACAAGAAATCATAGCTCAATACCAGTCAGTATATTACCCAAACTCTAGCAAGAATTTACTTCTCAAGTTCCGGCTCAGACACCTTGATTCATAACCCCATGTTATATTTGTTTTACATCTGCGCCTATATCTTCGACAAGATCCTCAATGCTTCTAACAATACTTGGTTTCGTGAAACTACACATGTGACCACTGAGGCTTGCGCTTCTCTGCGAACGCGGACATACCTAGATGGGAGACAATGATGAGTTGGAAATAATCAACAGAATGGATCAGGAATAACCCACCCTCTTTCTGGTCTTTCGTGGCAAAAGTACCATGGAAAATTCTCCTTTCAAACCTCAGTCCCTCAGCCAACGACATCTCATAAGCTGTAACACTCTGTCAGGACATACAAACCTAAGCAAAGATGTTCCGAAACTCTCACCTGCATTGACAACCTCCTTTGCGGCCTGCACGGCGATCTGACTCTTACTAGCAATCTCCTTGCCCATTGCAATTGCTTCCTTCACGACCTCACCATCCCCTTCCCCAACAACACGGCTGACCATTCCCCAATCAGCGGCCTCCTTTGCTGAGATGTGACGGCCAGTGAGGACGAGCTCCATAGCTCTGGACTTTCCGACAGATAAGGCCAGACGTTGTGATCCTCCTCCCCCTGGAATAGTACCCAAGTTGATTTCAGGCTGGCCGAACTTGGCTGTGGGAGAAGCAAGAATGATGTCACACATTAGAGCAAGTTCGCAACCGCCTCCAAGCTAGATAGAAATTGGTGTTGTTATTCAGTGAGAGCAGTTGGTGAGAATGAGAGCGCAGGTGAACGTACAGCATAGCCGCTGACGGCAGCGATGATAGGTTTCTTAATCTTCGTAATTGTAGCCCAATTCTCGAGGAAGTTGGTAGAATAGACGTCCGCAACTGCAAACAATCTGTCAAACCTTGGGCGAAATCACAAAATGAGCTAACACACAGTCTTTGTCTTTCATCTCCTTGATGTCAGCACCAGCTGTGGACTGGTCTGTAAGATGCACAACATGTGGGAATGACCTAATGCTCACCTGCGAATGCTCGTTCGGAACCAGTGAGCACGATGGCACCCACACTTGGATCTGTGTCAGCATCTTTCATAGCTTCATTGAGTTCGAGGAAGAGTGGGGAGCTCAGAGCATTGAGTGCCTTTGGCCGGTTGAGAGTGATCTGAGTAACTGAGGGTTCCGGACGGGAGACAAGAATGTGCTCATATTCTTTAGAAGTTGACATTAGACGAATAGTAGTTTTAGGATGTGCAGTCAGTCGAGTGGACTTGGTGAATGAAGTACAAGGCTTTGTTGAGCGGAGGAGAGCGCGATTGAAGAAGAGAGACATGATGACGGACAAAGCAGGTATAAATCACGGTCTCGATGTGGTGGATCACAAGGTGATTGAACGGGTAAACATGGGAAAGCACAAGGATGGCATATGGGTGTCGACGTTCTGATTCAAGGCCCCCATGTTCTCCCATGTTCCAAGTGTTTATGTACTACCAACTACCACCACTAGTTCTGCCGGCCTTATGGTGCTACAGTCTTCTTTATTTCGTCGCCAGGAAGATGGGAAATATAGCCAACTTCTCGGTATCCCACTGTGGGATTCCCAGGTTAGATTCATACTCGTGAATGCGACAGGTAGCTCTACATACGACACCAGATGTGTAATAGACATCAGCTTCAATCATCTTTCTCACCTCCTCGATGTTCTCAGCCTCCACAATCAGCATCGAACCTTTGGCCTCCTTCGGTCCGTCACCAAATTCAGGTAGAATTGACTCTGGTGAAACCATCATTCCTGCGGTAACTAGAAATGGTGTTGGAGTCCCAATGAATGGCTGGAACACACAGGACTCTCACAAACAGTGCCCGCCTCGATCTTAGGTTTTATGTCTTCTATATGACGCGACCGCACTGCGTATCGACGTGCTGAGCCAATATCATCGTTCTTATCAGGAGCGTAGACGAAGAATTTGTGACGAATCGGCACTGTCGACATTGCTCTGAAATACGATGGTCGATGGACGATGTGATGGCTAATGAGAGAGAGCATATCATTGTTACTCGTGGCTGCGCTCAAACTTTGTGCGAACTTATTTCCGCTACAGATACAGGTATTGAAATAGTAGCTACTATCGAACAATCTAACACCCTAGGGAATTGGGGTTGCTGCGAGGAAAGGAAGGATTACGATCCTTTCAGGATCCCACTGTTGGCATCGGTGAGCCCTCGAATTTAAATTATGGATCCTGAAACTTACCACCCCTGTTGTGTAGTAGATGTCTGCTTCTACTTTCTTGCGTACCCTTGAGACGTTATTAGAACAACGCTAGTATTCATAAACAGCGCCGCTTACTCTTCGATTGAATCCGCTTCGCAAATGAATGCCGAACCCACCAGTTTGCGGTCTTCTGCAGTGGCGTAAAGGCTTTCTGGAGCCAGCAGCGCTCCTCCGACACCTATCCCATGGTAATATCAGCTTTCATTTCCTTGTGGATGAAGGAAGCTACCCACGTATATATCCGGATGATATATGAGCATTTGCGGTTTCGAGATGTTTCTGTCTCACAGACAGCCGCCGTTGGAACGCTCCTTCATCCGTCTTGTCTGGAGCGTAGACAAGGAATCGACGAGTTGCAGGAGTTTCTGTTGTAGTCATGGTAAGAGGGAAAGAGAGATGAATTCTGACTCTGAGAAGAGTCCGGCGATCCCTTGTGGACTGCAGGAGAATTCGAAGTCACGATGGCGACTGACGGGCCGCTTGTATACAGGGCAGAATATACTGCTGCTATACAGTTCACCCATACTCGAAGCACCTCCATATAAAGGAATGGTATTCGGTGGGTAGCTAGGCCCGTCGAGATAGCAGCTGCTTCTGATCCTGAAGGCGATGGGTGAGGGGGCGTCGAATTGAGGAGTACAGTACGTTCCAGCTCAGGCCCCAGGGCGGATCCTCTGGAGTGATGTTTTGTTTAAGCTAGGTCGTGGGATAGTCCAGCTTTGACCGACTAGATGGCGATCATTCAAGTTATTGGCCAATGTTCTGCCTGTGTGTATGTGATAACATTGCACCTCCACTATGCCCCTTTTGAGGGTGAGAAGAGAGGACCATCATCCCTAAATTTATAAAGAGCATGATAAAAGAACAAAAGAATATGACTGGCAGTGGAATTCAATGCATGGGCAGTTAGCCGCAGTTGGTGGCTCTCAACGACGAGTTCGGCAATGTCGTGACTGTGTGGCTGTGTCTGTGTTGCTTCTGGTTGATGTACTTACTTAAAGTTAAACCGTATTATTATAACTGGCGCCCATCTCCTTCCTACGGTCAGTAATTGTTCTGTCCAAGAGAGACCCACCACCTCACCTCATCTCCAGAAAAGTTATGCAGGTCGATCCGCAAACTGCTCAACAAAGCATCTCTAATACCAACGGAGCCATGGAATCCGACCATAATTACGACCTTGCGTTGACCATTGCCTCCGATGCATTTCATCCTTTGTTTTCTTCTCCTGAGGCGGACGTGGTATTAGCTGCGAAAGGAAGCACAAAGTTCTTTCGCGTCCACTCCTTCGTGCTGAAAACTGCATCGGGGTTCTTTCGTGCCATGTTCTCGTTGCCTCAAAGGACTTCTAAGACTGGGTACAGTGACGATGTCATATACCTAGACGAAACAGAGGATACTCTCGAAACGCTTCTGCGTATGATTTCTGGTCTCCCCGTCAACATCGTACAGTCCTACGAGGCTATAGATAATCTCATCGACGCAGTTGAGAAATATGACATGCCAGGGCCGCTATCTATAATACGTCTGCTCATCATGACCCCAACTCTACTTGATAAACCCTTTCGTCTTTTTTCTGTCGCGTGCCGATTTGGTTGGGAAGATGAAGCCAAGCGGGCCTCGACGCAAACATTAGCATATAACCTCTATGATCCAGAAGTACGCGAACACCTACGGAGATTGCCCACAGGATCTCTACTCAGTCTCTTCGAACTCCACCGCGCTAGGCGTGAGAGGTGCGTTGATATATCAAATCAAAGACATGCTCCTGAGCCAATTACTGTAGCCTGCGCAAACGTTTAGACGAGCCGCCGTTCGTTAGCGGTGGGACTGCAACCTGTAATAGCTGTGGTTTGATCATCAACTACCATACATGGCGAGAACTGAAGTACAAGATCGTTATGGAGATGGATGCTAGACCTCTGGGCGACACTATCGTTGATGGAGGGTTGTCTGAGTGGCCAGAAGCAACCGCCTGCTGGCAGGCAAAGTGTACTTGTGCGAGAGTTCTCTACGATAAAGAAGAAACATTACGCGTTATTCGGGACTGTATCGAGAAGCTACCTAACACGGTTTGATTTTGATTTGAGGATGTCTACTCTATCTGTAAATTTACCCACACTCTACCTATGTATGCATACTAATAGAAGTTGTTTCCTATCTCCGATTAGCATTTGTAGACCTTGACGCCACACATACTCATACTGGTAGTATCTACCAGTCTCTACCTGAGGGGTCAGGATTAGCTAGTCCATGGGATTCCAAATTGCAAGCGTTGTACTGAATTAGCACCCCATCCCACGTGGGGAATGCCAGTAAAGTTGACAATGCATCAGTGGCGTCAATTGTGACCCTTGACCTTATACTTATATCCCCGAAACAGCCAGTCGATAATCTGGAGCTCAGAAACGCTAATAGACCCCTTCTTTGGACTACATTCATGGATAGGAGCAATGCCTGCAAACCGTACGAAACACACTCATCCTCGTTCTACCCATGCTGGAAAGAAACCGACAAGTGCAAGCAAATACTTGCCGAAACCAGAACCAGATATTATTGTTCTTTCTTCTGACGACGAGCCGGATTTCTTCCCAGCTCCTGTACCTTCAAGAAACAGTCTTGCTTCTACATCAAGGACCACCCACCATGATATCATCGAGCTACCTTCAGATGATGACCCCCAACAGCGTACCGACCAAGATCCTTTGGTCCAGCAAGAGGTTCACGCTTTTGAAGATAGACTGAAGGTGTTGGAACAGGTTCGCGAGTGCCTCAATATTTGGGGATAGCAAACTGATTCATCTCTAGGACAATGTAGCCCTAAGGCGTCACAATACAGCCCTCGAGCGAGAATTGAAAGAGTCCAAGAAGGTACATTCCGAAAAACTGTTGGTGAGCATCTCAAACTTGTGTCTCGATGTAACAATCCTTTCTAAAACAAAATTCCCGTCAGGATCCGGCACAACTCGATGATGATCTTTCTTGCGAAATTTGCACAGTTAAGATGTGGACTCCATACATGTACGCTGCTGGCTGTTTTCCCATTAGCCTTCTGGCCATTGATCTTACTTCTCAGACTTCCTGGCTGTGGCCATACTTTCTGCGAGGGTTGTCTAAAGGACTGGTTCTCGACTATTCTCATGAAACATATGAACGCGCATCCTCAGTATAACCCCAACACACCTCCACAAGTCCCATATTTTCTGGTCAACATCCTCCAGCAGGCTACCATGAGTAAAGAGCAGATACGTGCACTCGCAGCACTCCTTCCGCAACCCATCCCACAGCCATCGTATAACTGCCCCAGTTCGCCGAGCAGAAGTGAAGACCCCTCCCATAGAATGTTTCACCCTTAAATCATTGGTTCGTACAGTCGCGACTGTACAAGGGGAAACTAGCCCCCGCAAGACGAAGGCACTAGGAATTACAAGACAAAAGCACGCCAACAGGGCCCTTGGGATGGCTTTTTCCCCAGGTAGCTTTCAACCCAGTTTTCATTCACGCTCCCTTGCTTTGTTTGCCCTGCCCAATGATCGTAATATAATAATACAGTACATGTAAATGGATAACAATACACTATAGTAGATACATAAAGACTATGTCTTCAACGACGCCGAAACCTTGTCATGGAGCATCTTCCCTAACTCCTTCACCGTCTCCGTGCCACAAATGATACCGATACCGATGGGAATAATTCTGCGTGGAGAAAAGATACCCTCTGCAAGACCTTGCCGCACCGTTTCCAGGACAGTCTCTCCGAAATTAGGTATAGGCTGCAGTCCGATATGTATTACAGAGTCGGATTGATCCATCGCTGAGCTATCCAGTTGCTCGGCATGATACAACGATTCAGAAGCATCAAGGATTGCAACCCGCTGGCCACTCATTAACCGGAAATCCAGCGCATGACTACACAAGAAACCGTAGTGAGTCTAGAGGTCTTTGCGGAGAAAATTGTTTCATACCGAAAGTCACCATACAGAAGTCGATACCATCCGGCGGATTTTGCATATGTGTCCACCGGCACCTCACCTTCACATTCGCGACGTATCTCCTCAAGAACGACCGCGATGGGTAATGTTTCCCTCATCACAGTGACAAGTCTCTGCAAAGAAGGTGCCAGACGGCCATCACCGTGTTGAAGGATGTTACTCAAAAGAAGTTCGGCATCCTCGTGAGGGTTGAAATCGTCGTGGTCCATATCCACATCTTCTCCAGGGGGGTGCTTACAACGTGAGAAACGCAATTTGAAGATTGCTCGGTGATCCTCGCAGGATATTGAGACCATGTAATCCTGTAGATGATTAGCGTTGTACCGGAGAATGGTCATGGTTAAACAAAGACAAACCTCTATATATGCAAACTCTACAGTTTGGAGGTCAAAAGAAAGCAGTCTCACACCAGAAAAACAGCTCTGTTTTGCCATCTGGGCTACTTCGCGTGCGATTACGACCATCTTTGAGACACGAGCCCACTCCTCCAGGAACTCGGGAACACACTTGGTAGGGTCTTCTGACAAGAAAGACACCACGGCCTCCTTGGTGTCGTATATGATTCGTTTGGAAGGCCGTATGACCGTGCTTCCCGCTGTTTTGCCCATGGGCTGCTGGACATACTTCAGTTTGACACACGTGACGACCTGCAAGTGCAAAGATTATGCCACCATTGAGACGGAAGAGAAGTAACTATCAAACCTACCTGAGCCTTTTTCTCTGACCACCAATTTAAAGGAATGACGCGAATATTTGGCATCGCTGCTTCAGCAGCAGGCGCACCGGCTAGAATATCCTTCGCCGACACGCACAGCCCAGGGACAGACCTCGCTAAAGAAGATTGTATATGCATGAGCTCGGGAGTGAGGGGTGTGTTGTTGGCGGGATTAACGTGTGTAAACTCGACATGTTCACTAGTGAGCTGTCGCTCAATGCTGTAATACGCAGCGCGGGCGCTTCAACGCAAAATTTAAATTTATGTCAACATTTGCGGAAAGAACGAGCACCTCACCAGCAGTAGTTGTAGAGTTCCTTGAGTACAGGCGTAGGCAAATCGAACCTGGCACATTGTCAGCACGTCGACCTAAAATTACAGCCAAAACCCTTACTGATTGGGGCCCAAGTTGGGGAATGATGACTCCAATTGGCCATGCTCGCTACGTCTCCGCTTCATTCCAGCACGAGCGGGAGCTGGGTCAGGTTGAGCATTTATGAGTAATTGGTCACCGTGAATCCTTTCGAAGTCAAGATATGCAATATCTGAAATATGTAGATGTGAAAAGATTGACTCTGGCAGCTCTCTCGTCGTTATTAGGGCGAAACGAAAGTTGTTTTCTAGAATTAGAACAACAAAGTAATGACTGGGGAAGTTCTCCAGGCGAATGAATAGGAACCCCCGAGCATTGCCATCAAGCTTTTTGACAGCTAGAAGGGAAGATACATTTAGAACACTCTCAAATAGAGGGTGTATGCGGCACTGACTATCTTTGCTAATGTTACGCTGACGGTAACAGTGGAGCCCCAAGTATTTCGCTTTTTGTTCAACAAGCTCGATGATTGTCTTGTCGGATTGTATTAGCGCTTGGTCATGGGATGGAAAATTTTAACTTACAACCAAACGTAGGCGTACGAGAGCCTCGTATAAAAGTGAGGGATTTTCGTTGAGCCTCTCTGAGAATGACACAAATCGAGGAGCCCTTCCAGCCGCAGCCAGATCACCAGTATCAAGTAGACTTAGCCGCCCAGTGCGAGTATCAATGCTAATGACAACCACTTCGTCAGCACAAAGCCGCACTCGTAATGCACTAACTGCTCCTATAAGAAAAGCTGAATTATGTTTGCAAGGACACTATCGCAATTCAAACTTACCATCTTGCTGTAATGAAACAGCAGCCGGAGTGGAAAAGACGGGGCCTCTTTGGAGAGCAGTTTGAAAGGTGGATAGGATCGCTCTTGTGTGGTGCTGAACTACACGATTTAACAATACTTCGAAGTTCAGGTCGTCGGAATCCTACAATAGCAGAATAAGGCGTTAATTTCAACCGAGAGATGCAGGCACCAACCACAACAAGAAGGTTAGATGGTAATCGTGTAGCTTCAGGTGCTATGGTCACTCCCAAGGCCAACTTGGCAGGTTCCCATTTGACCTCGAATACTAAGCCTTCGACTTCGTCTGAAGGTTTCATACCCCTAAGCTTTGATTTTTGCTGTAGATCAGCAAGAACACGAGATTTAGGCCTTCGAATCCCGTCAGGAGCTTGGGGAGACTGTGGAGTCTCAATTATAGAAACCGTGACTGTCCCTCCTAGCAACGATAGATTCGGTTTCGGTCGACCAGGTATTACTGGGGGTGGTTTACGGCTGCATTCGGGTGAGTCAGAGACCCCAGGAGGTCCTTTGTAGTACTCACATCCAGTACGAAACAGTGAGCTTTTTTCGATCGGCCGTCATCTCAACCTTGAGGTGTTCAGCCACCCGAGTGCCCGCATTCTTTCGGCCTAAACAGGAGTTAGCGATTTCCACTATCAGAGGGGATGTCAGCCCACCTGATACCAGAGAATTTCCAGCTGGTAAGACATTGACATTATTTCTGCGAATATCTAAGCTGATGGAACGATAGAGGTTCTGAGAATCACCGTACGCAAGAAATTGTAAACTCTGACTAGAGGCGTATCAATGACACCAGGAGGTAACTGAGGTCGAGGCGGGGGTTCATATCCAGGAGGGAGAGTTGAAGGGTCTACTTGTGGTATCGGTAAGTAGAAAGCGAGTCGGGCATCAGCCTCGTCCGCGATGTGGCGTTTCAAGGCTCCTGATGGAATACGGGGGAATTCTTTCAAGCAAAGAATGAGATACGAAGTGAATCAGAGTGGTTAGCATACCTAGTACAGACGTCATGTCACCCCCGACCTTCATGAGGAATTCTACATCCACAAAGAACCACCCGTCCTCCTTCTCTGCTCCTCCTAAACATAACGATGTCTTAAAAAGCTTGGGGACCGTAAAGCATACACGTCCATCAGCTGTATGTCATTAGCATAGAACTTCGGAGTAAAATTACGGTGCATACCAATTTGATATCTAGCCATTTCTACTGGAACTATTTCAGATAGCCTTAACCGGAACCGGATCGCGCTCTCGATGTCGGTGAGTGTTTTGACAACCTGGTCATCTGTGAGAGGGGTTGGCGGAATGATCATTTTCTGGGGAAATGAAGCATGAGACAACACCGATGATAGAGTTAATGCGTGTTACCTTGATCACAGTGGGTAATCTGCGATACGTTCCCGTCGTGAGAACGTCTAAAGACGTGAGCAGATCGTGGTTTCTCAGTCTCCAAGTCCATTTTGTCAAGACGACGCAACTGGCGGAAAGCAACAATACACACCTTGCCGAGTCCAGACTATCCTTTGCATAGTTCAAGCGTCCGATTGCTTCTTCAAACTGTCTGTTTTGGTTCATCAAGAATGCGGTGATGTTCTTCGTACCCTTATTAGTGCATTGTAAGGCACAGTAGAGTGTGCCACATTACCATGCACTTCTGAACGGCTTCCCCGTCGCGAGCCCATTTGGCGACTGCATAAAGTTTCACAACCTGTTTCTTAATTTTGACGGCCCAATCTGCCAGCATCCGTTTTCTTGCAACATCAGAAGATCCTGGAAGCCTGCAGAACGTAGAATCCATAGTATGATGGCCACATGAGGTAAACTCACGTCTCTGCCATTTCCGTCAATTCTGCGTAACTTGCCTGCATGACCCTGGATAGAAGATCTCCGAGGGGGATTTGACCGTCGTAAACAAATGGAAGCTCGCGTTCTAGGAGGTCCAGGGGTGGTTCCCCTGGAAGTTGGTTGTTTAAAGTGATGCCATTTGGGACTGGGGCCTCCGACGGGGCTTTTTGTAGTTCTTGTTGGTTAAAGTCGATTGCCATTGCGTCAGTCATATAGAGCGACAGAGTGTGAACAATATCGCGCCCTCCAGATGTGTCATGAAGCGTTGAAAGCGCTCAGAATGAAATTGAAGGCAAGTGATGATGACAGTAGAAAGCAAAGAGTGAGTCCAAATTGATGGTGGCCCACATGGCAAGGCCATTGCCAAGGCTGACCTGATCGGCATCAGTCACTGCTTCTAGTATTATATTGGTGACAGATAACTTTAATCTCTTTTGCTTAAAACATATACCCCAGCATGGACTACCTACGCACCTTGGGGTCAGCCGCCGTCTCAACTCTTGTTCAAAAATCTGGTCTCAACCTCCCTTTTACCTTGGGACCCAAGGTTGCATCCCTTGACGGTGTTTGCACTCTTTATGATGCTACCAAAAAGGTCCGCATAGCCTCTTCATCCTGAACAATAACTACCTCATCCGTTCGACAATTACAGGACGATGGCTCTAATGTCTCTGTCTTCGAATATGACTATTCTCAGAACAAGAATTACGCGCCTTTGGCTAAAAATGCGCTTCGGAAACTCCGTACTACTCGTCACCCAGACGTGCTCAAGTTCTTGGACGCCGTGGAATCAGATACATCAGTTCATATCGTTACAGAACGCGTCAGACCTTTATCTGTAGCATTGAATGCATGGTCCACGAAGGGTGCCCAGGAAAAGGCAGACTGGATCCTCTGGGGAATTCATCGAATATCCGTCAGCATTGGGTATCAGATCATACTTATTTGCTGCTAATACTCGCTGAACTTTTAGGTGGCTCTCGCATTTGTGAACGATTCGTGCGCATCTACGCATGGGAATGTTCGTATCAACTCCATATTCTTATCACCCTCGGGAGAATGGAAGCTAGGAGGATTTGAACTCTTAAGTAGCCCATCGGATCCTTCCGCCGTACTTTATGTGCATATTACGTTTACCTTTCTTTGTTAAGAGAACTAACAAACCCAGTACAGACCATGGGTGGACTCGTGCCCGACGCGTTAACCTGGGCTGCTCCTGAAGTTAAGAAGGGCGGTTGGTCGGCTCTTAAAGAGTGATTCAAACATTTCACTGCTCCCTCCTGCAACTTCTGATAGTTGTATTAGGTCCCCCTCAGCTGCACCAGATGCCTATGGTCTTGGTCTTCTGCTTAACGTCACGTTTAATCCATCAAGTCATCCTCCTCCGACTTCCACACCTCCACATGCTCCACCCGCTGCGACCTCACGCGGCATGATACCAGACTCAATCTTCCCTCTTTTTAAAAGGCTGCTGAATCCCAATCCGAAAGGAAGACTAACAGCGAAAGGCTTTCTTGAGATCGGTATGACTGACATGGGCTTTTTTGCAACCAACAGTCTTGTCAAGGTTTGCTTGGGATTGGACAACTTTGCTGTCAGCAGCGAGGCTGATAAGATTTCCTTACTCCGGTGAGGAAGCCGTCTCGGAAGATATAACGTCAAAACTCACTTTCAGTAGATCATTGAATGATTCTGCTGAATCTTTCCCATCAGAGTTCGCTGCTCATAGAATCCTACCATCATTGACTTCAGCACTAGAGTTTGGTGGGGCGTCTGCTGCGACAATCCTCCCCCTTATATTGAAGTTCGGAAAGAGCGTTCCTGATGGCGAATATACAGCCACCATTGTTGGGCCTTTGGTGAAACTATTTACCAGCCNAGATAGAGGAACCAGGATGGCGCTCCTGGATCATCTTCCGGAATATGCTGAAAAGTTGGACAAGAAAACAGTAGATACCAAGATTTATCCTAATCTAGTATGTACCCCCCGATTGAATTTAGCTGGTTGGTCCATGATATTCTCCTTTACAGCAAACTGGATTCAATGATACTGTGGCAGTTATCCGAGAAGCCACTGTGAAATCTATCAGTCTACTAGCCCCCAAGGTTCTAATGCCGTCTGAACTCTTTTATGCTTAATGCTGACTTTCTCTCAGCTCAGTGATCGTGTACTGAACAACGACTTACTTAGAAATCTCGCAAAGATGCAACAAGATCCCGAAGCCTCAATCAGAACTAACACTTGCATCCTCATCGGCAGACTGGGGCCTACTCTCGGCTACAACACCAAACGCAAAGTTTTGGTCCCCGCTTTTTCAAGAGCCCTCAAAGACGGATTCGTTCATGCTCGTGTGGCGGGAATAATGGCATTTATGGCTACCATTGACTGTTTCGAGACTGACGAACTTGCGGCGAAGGTTATCCCGAGCATTTCTCCTTCCCTGGTAGACAAGGAAAAGTCAGCGGTCACATTTCCCTTCTGGAGACCCCATTGCTGACTGAAAGACAAGGCTTGTACGAGATCAAGCGTTTAAAGCGATGGAGCTCCTGATGAAAAAATTGGAGGCTCAAGTGGTATCTATGGTAGACACTGATTTCTCTTCCTTCGAATTCTTACTCACCTATGGTTTGTTCAGCCCGAGACTTCTCTTAGTCCAGAATCTGGAGACAATTCTGCTTCGACAGCAGCGGTTATCATCCCTGGTCAAGGTGCGTTGGTAGGCTCCGCCGCGGGGGCTGCGGGAGC